>FXXK01000287.1:10584-20827 GCA_900184695.1 Betula pendula
GGCTGCTCACGGGCCTTCAGGATGTATGCATTGAAACACTCGCACAGATTGTTCACAAGTAGATCGCACTTAGGGCCTTCGTTGAACCAAGCTCTTGACCACGCACTTGGGTCAACCTTCGACAAGTACTCATGGGCATCCTGGCTTATTGCCTTAATCTCCTCCATTGCTTTGTTGAAATCAGCTTCGGTGTAAGCTGCAGCCGCAGCCCATAATTTATCCTTCAACGCCATCCCACGATGTCCAGCATCTCTGTAGTTTGCGTACAAATGGCGGATACAAAAACGATGGTTAGCAGTAGGGATAACCTCATCGAAACTCGGTACCAAACCCTGCAAATCAACCAAGCATATTTTAATTAGGATATTCACCGTTAGTAAAAAACAACAATATACATCATCAAAAAAAAAATGGAAGGTAATAAATTGTTACCTTTTGGCGATCAGAAATAAATGTCCACCCTTGTGCAGGTGGTGTGCCAAGATCGGATAAGAGAGTTTGCAAAAACCAAGTCCAGCTATCCTTCACCTCTGCTTCAACTATTGCAATTGCCACCGGGTACATGTTATTATTCCCGTCTCTTCCAACTGCCGACAGAAGTTGCCCCTTAAATGTCCCTTTCAAAAAACACTCATCCAATCCAATAAGTGGCCTACAGCCAGCTACAAACCCCCTCTTCATAGCAGCTAGGGAAAAATACAACCTGTGGAACCTAGCCGGAGACTCCGCGAGAGGTCTATCCATCTTGATGATTACACAACTTCCCCTATTTGTTTGTCTAATTGTCTCACAATAGTCACCAAGTCTGTGATACTGTTCCTTATGCTTACCTTGAATCATATCTTTGGCCAACCTTCGAGCCCTATACAACTGCCAAGAATTAGGGTCTACACCCCACTTGTCTTTAACTTCACCTAGAAGGGCCGAGAGAGGGATGTTGGATTGTGTTCTAAACTTTTCAATTAATTTGTCTGAAATCCATTTGAAATTTACAATCTTATTCTTATGCTTCCGGGTACATGTGTGTATTGGTCGATATGATCTAATCTCAAAAGATTCTTCTTCCTTGCACTTAACACCATAAACCCTATAATCACAACCCGGGTCCCTGCATACCACTATACACCTGGCCAAATAATTCTTTTTGAAACGTACATCCTTACCCTTTTGCAAATTATTCTTTCTAACAGCTTCTCTAAAGACCTTGATTGAAGGGAATTTCTGCCCTACAGACAAATGCGGGTTTTTTAGGTCAGACATCTGGAACTCATCATGTTTGGAAAGACATTCAGGCCGAGGTTGCAATACAATATCACCCTCCTCATCACTATTGGGGGGAGAGATAAGAATGTCACTGGCAGCCATGTCTGAGTCTCCTTCATCACTCAATATCATCATCAAATCCACTGGGCCCTGCCTTATCAGAACACTAGGACTCCATCATTTTCACCCCTCATTATTTCCATCCCCATCGCCACCAAAATTATCACCTTCTTCAACCCTTGGCCATTTCATTGATGACCTATCAGCATTGTTTTCTTCATTAAACAAATCAGGCTCATAAATTTCATCCCAATATGGATCGCCTCTATCAATCCTAGAATGCCACCATCATCCTCACCCTCACCCGCACCCATTATCATAATCGTACTCATCATCCTCATCATCCTCATCCACCTCAGCATAAGTTTTACGATCACCAAAGGATACAAGGTACAATACCACAATTTTTGACTCTTTATGTACATCAACCATACCATCACGTCATGGTCTGATGTAATTAATCTAAGACCATTTTGAAGACCAGAACTTGGAACTAAGTAATAAAGAAGGTCCCCCGACTTGTATCCATATTTTTAAAAAAATTCCTCAAGCACAAAAAATGACAATAAGTCAGGGTCATATTTCTTCTCATATACATCTACGTCACCCCATGTATGTGCAACTAAACTTCCTATTCATCTTACGCCCATAATGCACCTCCAGCACAAGCTCCTTTTTAGCCATCCTTAATATTAAATTCAAAAAAAAAAAAAAAAAAACAAAAACATAAATAGACTTTCACCAAATCAAGGCAGGACATGAACTTTCACCAAATCAAACACAAACAAATATCATTGACAGTAACATAACACAGAGGTATGGGACCACAATCAGACAAATATATAATAAACAATCAATGGCAGCAGCATGTTTACATTGTTGTCCATTTTTTATACATTAAAACCTAAGCATAGTTAGTATAATGCAATCCGTTGGGCCACATAATGGGAACTGTCTACAACAACAACAACTTTTTTAAATGTCTGATGCCTACCCATTTATCTACCACATGGGAACCACCACACACTACTTTAGACAAAGCCAACGACAAAGCAAAGATATTGTTAAAAAGTCCCACTGGGACACACCAAAAAAAAAAAAAAAAGACATTTAACCTTTCGGACACACAAAAATAAATCAATTATAAAAGGGCTTTTACTGAAAAATCATGCACTGAACCAGTCACAACTAATTTCAAGTCCTAAATGTCTTAGAATCAGCAAACCTTTTTTAAACAATCAACCCTAATTCAAAAAAAATCAACATTCCACCCTTTCGGGACACACAAAATAAGTCCATTATAAAAGGGCTTTTACTGAAAAATCATGCACTGAACCAGTCACAACTAATTTCAAGTCCTAAATGTCTAGAATCAGCCAAACCTTTTTAAACACATCAACCCTAATTTCAAAAAAATAGACATTCAACCCATTCGGACACACAAAATAAGTCCATTATAAAAGAGGCTTTTACTGAAAAATCATGTATTGAACTAGTCACACTAATTTCAAGTCCTAAATGTCTTAAAAATCAGCCAACCTTTTTTAAACACATCAACCCTAATTTCAAAAAAATAGACATTCAACCCTTTCGGGACACACAAAAATAAATCCATTATAAAATGAGCTTTTACTGAAAATCGGGCACTGAACCAGTCACAACTAAGTTCAAGTCCTGAATGTCTTACAATCAGCCAAACATTTTTTAAACACATCAACCCTAATTTCAAGTTGCTGCTATTCGTATGGGTTTTGTGAAAATCATGCATCCACTGACTGTAGCAAAATCTTACCGTAACTAGCCGAAATGACCCGAAATATTTTGTAGCGTTGGACTCTTGGTGGAAGGGATGAGACTGAATGAGTGTGTTCTTCAAACTCGGCGGTCTCTTCAGACTGAGTGAGTGTGTTCTTCAAACTCAGCCGTGTCTGATTTGGGATTTAAGACTTAACAAAAAAAAATTAAGTCAAGCGTTAAAAGTGTACTTAAACGCGGCGTTTTTACTTGACTGAAAGAAGGGCAACACGGGGATTTCACTAGGCTGAATGAAGGGCAAAATGGGAGACGAACTCAGTAAGGTCACGTGAGGCGCACGTGGTCACGGATCCGTCCAAACAGACGGCTCAAGTTGACGGAGTGGGCTACTTTACAACTTTTAGGTAGTTTGATGTATCTATGTGTATGAGCTGTCATTTTGAAGGGGCTAAACAAAAATAGTTGTCAGTTTGGGGGGCAAAAAAATATTTTCCCCAAACTTTTTAATTCTCAACAATTTTTGTTTATGTTCCCCTTCCATTAGCCAATTCAGTCAAGTCAGATGGTCAAAGAATAAATACTTTAATACAAGGGTAAAATGACTTTAATGTTCCTAACTTTTTTTAAAAAATTACAAATTTACCCTTAATTTTGAATGAAAAATCTTTTTTTTTTTACTAATAAAAAAAAAGATCACATAGGTTTAGGTCTGACTCAAATGGTGGGTCACCAGACCCAGAGCAAGGTCATCGCCATACCTACAATGGGCTGGTCGTGACCCACGTCGGTCACTTTTTTTAAAAAAAAAAAAAAATTAAGGGTATTTTGGTAACTTGACACCCTTCCGTTAGGATTCAACAGAAAATCCTAATGATGGAGGATATTGAAAAAAATTTAAAAATTGAATACACTAAAATTGAGAGGTTTTGAAGTTTGAGGAGGAATATTGTAAAAAGTCGTGACAATTCAGGGGAGTAAGTGAAATTTCTCCTTTTTTTTTTTTTTTTTACACGTACCCCTCAAACTAGCTCATCGTTGTTAATATTCTTTTAAATTATCAATTGTATCAATGTTCTGTTAATAAAAAAATACCATTTGTAATTGTTTTTTTCAAAGTTAAAAAAAAATATCAAACTTCAAAAAACTCAATGAACTTCCAGCCGTTTTGAAATACCTCCTCCGATATTTATAAACTCTCACTTTAGATTAACTGAACTTCTAATTTCTTTTGCTTACCCTCATCTGTTAGAATTTTTCGTTAAATCCTCACAAAGAAGTATCAAAATTTCAAAATATTCTTCATTTTCTTAAAAAAAAAATTTGCAAAAGAATTATGCGTTAATAAGGATTTAACGGAATTTGCAAAAATATCCACGTCTAAATCTTTGAGATTTTTCTAATTTTTTTTTTTTTCATTTTGTCTTATTAAAAAATTGTTTGGGTCATTTTTTTTTTCTAGCTTTCGGTGACATTGACATTTTTTAATTGTTTAGGGGGACATTAACACAATGGTTAGTTTGAGAGGCACATTAACAATAATTGGTATTTTGAAGGGGTGTGTATACCCCTTTTTTTTTGGTGGCCACTTACGTTTTATAACAAAGGGCATTGCTTCACAAACTTAGGCCAAGTCTCTAATAAGGGTAATAATTTGTGTGTTCGCGTGTCGAATTTAGGTCGTATAAAAATTGTCAGTCTTAATGTTGCATGTCGGATTCGGATCATATCGAAGTATAAATATAAAGTCATATATGCCAACCCTAATCTAACACATTTAAGTAAATAGGTTTCTTAATCATAACTGATTAATTTTGTATTGAGTTCATATTGATTCGCAACCGAAAACAAAAATTGTCGGCACTAGTCTCCAGGGCACTGAGGTTTGAAAAGAGGTATGTTATTTTTACCTTGATTGTTTCTACGTAGATGTTATGAAATAGAATGCCATCTCATTTGCTTCATTATCTATAAACCCCGGACATGATAAATAAAAAATGTTCAGTTGTGGCATTTGCTGATAATAGGAAAATTGTGATAGATCTCCTCCCCCTTAAAAAGCAAGCAGCTTGAATATTACTAGCTTACATTTGTTTAAATGTACAAAGAGATCAGGCTGACTAATTGATACCAACCATCTTCATGATCCAAACAATCCAATTTACACACAAAAATCACCCTTCTTCTACAATGCAATCACTCTTCCACTCCCCAAAGTCCAAAAGAAAAATGAAAAGAAAAATAAACAAACTCCAAACGAAATTACATGAGGGGCAAAAAAACCCCCATGAGACCCCTCAACTCTCTGTATGCTTCACACCTTAAATGCAACCAAAAAAAAAGACTCACTGTATACCTTCAAATCCTATCGTGTTGGTCTTTCTTTCTTTTTTTTTTTTTTGTTTTTTTTTTTTTTTTTTGCTTGAGAGAAAAACAAGCTAGTGATACTGTACTCTTGAGAACCAGCCTTCAATAAAGGGATTGCAGAAGTATAGTCTTTCTCCCCACGTGAACCTGAATAATCCTTGTAAGCAGCAAGTGGAGAGTTAAGGACTAATTTAAAGAATAAGTGAATAAGACAATAATTGCAAATTTATGGAACAAATTAATGACAGATGAAACACATGAAAGTCATGTTGAGAGACAGAAAAACCTCAACTAAAGCATACTGACTCCATATAGCACAGTAAGTTGAATTATATGAAAAATCAAATAAAACATCAAATTTCCCCACATTTTATAGAAAGCAATCAAGCTCAAGTTTATTGAAACTAAGGAAAAACTAAAAGATAAAGAAAAAAACTAACCTAGCCAAGATATTCTTGGAAAGCCCATATCATTCAAAGTATTAGCACTCAACTTTTCAAAAAAATTACATATGAAACTCATGAATATAAAGCCAAGAAAAAAAAAAAAAAGTCTAGGAGTGCAGACATTATGAATAGAAAAGTATACAGGAATTTTGACATGGGCAGGGTTTTAATAGTAGTCACCTGTGTGATATTTTCACATTGAAGCCTCAAGCTATGGTTGGATCTATTCTTCTTATTCCAATCCTTCGTAATTCTTGCAAATGAGAAGCTATCTCCCTGACTAATTGTAGCCTTCCTCTCCGTTTCCGACTGAGTTAATAGCATGCTCAAGAAAAGTCTGGTCTGCCTCAAGCACTACCAACCTGCCATTCAAATCTGAAACTCATTTCCAAGAGAAGCTAAATCGGTATCCCTATGGGGTACAGGAGAACCTTGCCCACTACTATCACATTTCATATTTTCCTTGCATAGGGCTGAGAGTTCTCAAATGAGGCTTGAGCATGCAGATTCGTTCTGGATACAGATAATATCATTTTGCATTGACAAATCATCCTCTCTACTGCACCATTTTCTTGAGTCCCCCTTTCAATTAAGACTCTTTGAACTCACTCTTCCCATCTCCTCCCCCATTTATATAATATTCACCATTTGCAAAGTATTCCCATTATTAGAAAATGAATAAAGCTTTTCTCCAACTTCTTCAAACATTGCAAAATGTATAACCTGTCATCTTCAAACTCTAAAAACGCATTCTTCACGGTACCTGTATCCTTATCCCCAATGGCATACCTGTTCCTTCAACTTCATCACAGATACTAAGTTTTTCAGTAACTGAGTCTCTAAGAACACTTTTACTATCCTCAACACAAACAGATTCGCAACGATCATTCCAATATCTCTTGCCTTCACATCACAAGTTTCCTCTAACACATTCTCCGAAATCGATTCATTTGGAAATTTCTTTCCGATAAAATTCAAGCTCATCTTCTAGATCTTGTATCTCTTTTCCCTATCTGCAAGAAGGTCATTTGCTTTTTGGAGTGCTTCCATATCATACTCAGATTGCTCTTCCATCCAGTCCGTAGGCACTGCAAGGCTTCCTATGGAGTGTTGCCTTCTCCTCCTGCAATTTAGTAATCAAGCCATGGCCTGATTAACAGCAACAGCGGAAGCATTTCTTTCTTCTTCCAACTCCTTATATAAATGCACTCATCATGTTTCCTATCATGCTCAATCTGTCGTTTTAATCTATCAACCATACTTTCACCTTCAATTTCACAGATAAGGCTTCCATCCAGAGACAAACCAGACTCTTTCTCTCAAGTGAGATTATCTTTTGAAGTGTGCTTCCATCCAAAGATAAACCAGACTCGTTTCGCTCAAAGTGAGATTCTCTTCTGAACTGCACTTCCATCCAGCAAACAAACCAGACTCGTTTCGCTCAAGTGAGATCCTCTTTTGAAGCATCTGAATTCCAATAGAGCTAGATGCATCAGTTATCTTCGATTCATCACCAATTTACAGAAACTGTAGGACTCTTGTCGTTTCATTGATTGCTCAACCCTCGAGTGGCAGATAATTGAGACAACAAGGCTTCACATCTTCACTAACTGTTGAATTATCTTTCCCAACCCATTGCTCTGCAACACACCAGACAATTGTCTTTCCTCTACTGCCGATGGCTATCTTATAAGCATCACCAAGATCCAACAAGTTGGGTACTAGTTGAGCAGTGTCACTTGAAACAGGCTTTGTTTCTAGAACAATTTCCAGATGACATAATTGGTGTAGTTCTTGCATCATTGATTTTCCCACACTCCAACACAGATGCCTTCAATTCATCACTATTTACAGAAACTCTAGGACTCCTTGTCGTTCATTGATTGCTACAATCCCTCGAGTGCAGATAATTGAGACAACAAGAGCTTCAAATCTTCCACTAACTCTTGAATTATCTTCCCAATTCCATTGCTCCTACAAGTCAAAACCAGACAATTGTCTTCTCCACTGCCCGACAGCTATCTTTTTAAGCCATCACCGAAGATTCCAACAAATTGGGTACTAGTGAGCAGTGTCCCTTGAAACAGCTTTGTTTTCTAGACCAATTTCTCAGATGAAATAATTGGTGGTTTCTTGCATCATTTGATTTTCCCACACTCCGCCACATGATGTTTTGCTCACCTTCACCAGTCTAGTAAGGTCGACTGAAATGAAACAATTTTCAATTCAAAAGAAGAGACAAAAGCTAGCTATAACCAGTAAAATACAGAGTATGAGCATTGCAGGGAAGTAATAATTTATTTAAACATCCCCTACCTTTTTATTCAAGTAAATAAAAATTACTATGAGAAGGCAGAAATGAATTTCTTGGAATTAGAAATAAAATAATTGTTTTTAGATTCAAGTATGACTAACTTTTTGCCACGGAGTGGGATGGGGAGGGGAAGGGGCATACTAATCATAGATGTTTATGAAGAAGAAAGTACAACGTATCAGTTCCTATTGGTATAAGATAATAACATGGTTTCACTTCTCATTTAGTTCCAAGGTTCAAACAGTGCAATAAAATAGAAGATAGAGAACAAGAGATACTGAACTTACCAGCTTTTCTTTTGGATCTTTCAATATAGTTCATAGTTTGATGATGGAAGTTACATAGATCAAGGGAAATTAAGACAATTGGTGCAGTAGAATAGACCTTTGCTATCAGCTTCCGTTGGTCACGGGGAATTTGGCCTTGCTATCAGGTTGTTTGCCCGTTGAGTTCCGCTATGACATTCTTAAACAGCAGCAGTTGATCCACAGTCTACTACCATGGACTTCAATGAAGTCTAATTGCACTGTGACACGGAGGAGAAAACCTCGGGCGCAGAATCTGCAATTATCGTTTCTCAGTGACCGGATCACGCTAGAGTAAATAATGAGTGGCTCCAACTGCACATCCTATGAACGGCGTAAATCATCCTTGGAAACAACGTGTTGTAACGAAGAAAAGCACTTGCATGCACATCATCAGAGTACAGTACCTTCAGATTCAGTATCAGAAGTGGCCTTAAGTTCTGTGTATCCAACATGAGCCAAAAGAACAAGCCCACTAACCGACACAGATGGTTTTTTCTCTCTCTCATCTTCCAGTCATTCTGATTAAGTTCAACCTCCACCTGATAAAGGCATCATCAAGCTTCAGCATCTTCCACCCCACCTGATTTGGTCTGATCAACTTATGAGTATAACTTTCTTAACAGACCCATCTGCACTGCAACAAGAACATGGCCTTTGTGCCTTGAAGAACAGATTTTGATGTCCCTCAATAACTGGTCCTGATGCAAAATAACCAGCGAGGCGTATCCTCCCCGCAATTTACCTCCACCAGATAATCTGTATGTTTCAGCATTGGATTTAATGTGATTGTTGCAAAATGAGAAGCAGCAAGTTCAGCCACATTCGCATGAACATCTACAAGCCTATTGTGAGCATTGACAAAGAACTAAAGGAGAGAAATCTCCAACTATATGATTAGCATGCCAGATCAAATTCCCAATAGTATCGCCAGTTTTTTCACTGCCAAAAACCCGTGATCAAGCCTCCGGCATCATAGCAAAGGTGTTTGGCAAATTTTCAGCCAACGTGCAAACTTGTAACTAAGAAAGAGAATGTGGCATTAACAACAAGAAAGAGATCAAGTAAACCATTCAACAACAGCAGAAGCCAGAGCAGTGGTGAAACCCCAGTAATAGTTCTCTGTGGTTTAGGCAGATGAAATCCTCCGAGACAGCCCATGCGGAAAGAATTTAAAGAAAACAATAAAATTCCCCAATCTCCTCCACTATGAAATCAATGAATCAAAGGTGAATCATACAACTGCATCTATTCGATTGGAAGAACATGGAAAGGAAATTAGTATTAAAGTTAGGCAAAAGACCAAATTAAGACACCCAACGAAAGTTCATTGATGTAAGCTAAACTATAGCAATGAAACTTCCCAGGAAAAATAAATACAATAAGGAGCTCAATTCTCATTAATGAACACTTCTCATACGGACAATACCCAGAAAAATATTCCAACAGAAAGATAATAATATAACTAAATTTTCCCAAAGTAAAAGGTAGAAGAATCCGCACCTTTAAATAAAAGAAATCATACCTAACCCATGTGATCGAAACGAAGAAACCAAAACAGAAGCAAAAGAACACTATTTCTCCAATAAGAGATCAACGTCGTCAAAAACATATAGAGCTTCAATTAATTAGGCTGAGATCATCCAAATTGTTCCAAAGTGAATAAAAGAATTGTATAGAGAAAACGTAAAAGAAAAGCCTCAGACCAATCTCCAATAATCGTGCATAACAAACCA
>FXXK01000287.1:20852-113312 GCA_900184695.1 Betula pendula
AAATTTATATTAATTTTCTTCACATCTCTTACTGCCAGGCAGAGATAATGCCCTTTAAAATCCTTTCAAAAAACACCATTCCAATTTCCAAGTAAGTTGCCTACACCAGCACAAACCCTTCTTGTTTTCAAATAGCTAGTATGCATATTGATAATTAGAATCTTTTGTTGAACCTTTGGAAGCCGATGCTCCGCGAGAGGGTTATTTTCCATTCTTTTTTTTTGATGGTATTTATCAATGACAATCTTCAGCCCATATGTTTGTCTTTTAATTGTTCGCACAATATTTGTCACCATAGTTCAAGCTGTGGATTTGGAGGTTTTCCTTATTCTATCTTGAATTCCTTATTTCGTTTGGCCCAACCTTTTTTTCAGCCCTTTACATGGAATAATACAACTTGCTAGTTGAATTTTATATCGGTTATGGATCCCTCACTCCGGGTTTTTCCTTATACTTAACGTAGAAGTGCCGAGAATGGAGGTATGGTTAGGATTTTTTTCTAAACTTTTTTTCAATTAATTTCTTATAATTTCGAATGGGTGAAGTATACAAGTCGTTATACTTCTCTTGTGTGATCCCCGGATTGTTGATTCCACTTGGCATACAGGTTTAGACAATACTATCATAAGATGACTTCGTCCTCTTTGGTGAATTAACACCATAAGGAGCACTGGATGCTATTTTTAGTTTTCTACGAATACTTTGCGCTGCTGGCATTATGTGTTTAGACCATACATTTGTGGCACAGGGCGGTTGGGGCACCGATTGGAATTCAGAGTTTTTCTTTTTTTTGGACAGGGTAATCATTTCCTTTACCTTCTTTTTTTCTCAATTCTTTTTTTCTAACGTAGTTCTCTAAGCACTGAATGAAAGGTAATTTTCTTGCCCTATGGCAGGTGACAACGGGGTTTTTTTTAGGGTCATTACTCTGGTAACTCATCTGTTTGTGAAAAGACATTCATGCCGGAGGGTTTGAATACAATATTCACCCTCCCTCACTTCACTATGGTTGGTGGTGGTGGTGGGTGGTGGTGGTGGTTAGATAAGATCACTGTGCACCATGGCTTAGGTTCTTCATCCTCAATATCATCATCAAATCCACTGGGCCCTGCCTTATCAGAACCACTAGGACCTCCATCATTTTCACCCTCATTATTTCCATCCCCATCGCCACCAAAATTATCACCTTCTTCAACCCTTGGCCCATTCATGGATGACCTATCAGCATTGTTTTCTTCATTAAACAAATCAGGCTCATAAATTTCATCCCAATATGGATCGCCTCTATCAATCCTAGAATGCCCACCATCATCCTCACCCTCACCCGCACCCTCATTATCATAATCGTACTCATCATCCTCATCATCCTCATCCACCTCAGCATAAGTTTTACGATCACCAAAGGATACAAGGTACAATACCACAATTTTTGACTCTTTATGTACATCAACCATACCCATCACGTCATGGTCTGATGTAATTAATCTAAGACCATTTTGAAGACCAGAACTTGGAACTAAGTAATAAAGAAGGTCCCCCGACTTGTATCCATATTTTTAAAAAATATCCTCAAGCACAAAAAATGACAATAAGTCAGGGTCATATTTCTTCTCATATACATCTACGTCACCCCCCATGTATGTGCAACTAAACTTCCTATTCATCTTACGCCCATAATGCACCTCCAGCACAAGCTCCTTTTTAGCCATCCTTAATATTAAATTCAAAAAAAAAAAAAAAAACAAAACAAAACATAAATAGACTTTCACCAAATCAAGGCAGGACATGAACTTTCACCAAATCAAACACAAACAAATATCATTGACAGTAACATAACACAGAGGTATGGGACCACAATCAGACAAATATATAATAAACAATCAATGGCAGCAGCATGTTTACATTGTTGTCCATTTTTTATACATTAAAACCTAAGCATAGTTAGTATAATGCAATCCGTTGGGGCCACATAATGGGAACTGTCTACAACAACAACAACTTTTTTAAATGTCTGATGTCCTACCCATTTATCTACCACATGGGACCAACCACACACTACTTTAGACAAAGCCAACGACAAAGCAAAGATATTGTTAAAAAGTCCCACTGGGACACACCAAAAAAAAAAAAGACATTTAACCCTTTCGGGACACACAAAAATAAATCAATTATAAAAGGGGCTTTTACTGAAAAATCATGCACTGAACCAGTCACAACTAATTTCAAGTCCTAAATGTCTTAGAATCAGCCAAACCTTTTTTAAACACATCAACCCTAATTTCAAAAAAAATCAACATTCCACCGTTCGGACACACAAATAAGTCCATTATAAAAGGGCTTTACTGAAAATCAATGCACTGAACCAGTCACAACTAATTTCAAGTCCTAAATGTCTAGAATCGCCAAACCTTTTTTAAACACATCAACCCTAATTTCAAAAAAATAGACATTCAACCCATTCGGGACACACAAAATAAGTCCATTATAAAAGAGGCTTTTACTGAAAAATCATGTATTGAACTAGTCACACTAATTTCAAGTCCTAAATGTCTTAAAATCAGCCAAACCTTTTTTAAACACATCAACCCTAATTTCAAAAAAATAGACATTCAACCTTTCGGGACACACAAAAATAAATCCATTATAAATGAGCTTTTACTGAAAATCGGGCACTGAACCAGTCACAACTAAGTTCAAGTCCTGAATGTCTTACAATCAGCCAAACATTTTTTAAACACATCAACCCTAATTTCAAGTTGCTGCTATTCGTATGGGTTTTGTGAAAATCATGCATCCACTGACTGTAGCAAAATCTTACCGTAACTAGCCGAAATGACCCGAAAATATTTTGTAGCGTTGGACTCTTGGTGGAAGGGATGAGACTGAATGAGTGTGTTCTTCAAACTCGGCGGTCTCTTCAGACTGAGTGAGTGTGTTCTTCAAACTCAGCCGTGTCTGATTTGGGATTTAAGACTTAACAAAAAAAAAATTAAGTCAAGCGTTAAAAGTGTACTTAAACGCGGCGTTTTTACTTGACTGAAAGAAGGGCAACACGGGGATTTCACTAGGCTGAATGAAGGGCAAAATGGGGAGACCGAACTCAGTAAGGTCACGTGAGGCGCACGTGGTCACGGATCCGTCCAAACAGACGGCTCAAGTTGACGGAGTGGGCTACTTTACAACTTTTAGGTAGTTTGATGTATCTATGTGTATGAGCTGTCATTTTGAAGGGGCTAAACAAAAATAGTTGTCAGTTTGGGGGGCCAAAAAATATTTTCCCCAAACTTTTTAATTCTCACAATTTTTGTTTATGTTCCCCTTCCATTAGCCAATTCAGTCAAGTCAGATGGTCAAAGAATAAAATAACTTTAATACAAGGGTAAAATGACTTTAATGTTCCTAACTTTTTTTTAAAAAAATTACAAATTTACCCTTAATTTTGAATGAAAAATCTTTTTTTTTTTACTAATAAAAAAAAAGATCACATAGGTTTAGGTCTGACTCAAATGTGGGTCACCAGACCCAGAGCAAGGTCATCGCCATACCCTACAATGGGTCTGGTCGTGACCCACAGTCGATCACTTTTTTTAAAAAAAAAAAATTAAGGGTATTTTGGTAACTTGACACCCTTCCGTTAGGATTCAACAGAAAATCCTAACAGATGGAGGATATTGAAAAAAAATTAAAAATTGAATACATTAAAATTGAGAGGTTTTGAAGTTTGAGGAGGACATTGTAAAAGTCGTGACAATTCAGGGGAGTAAGTGGAATTTCTCCTTTTTTTTTTTTTACACGTACCCCTCAAACTAGCTCCTCGTTGTTAATATTCTTTTAAATTATCAATTGTATCAATGTTTCTGTTAATAACAAAAATACCATTTGTAATTTTTTTTTTCAAAGTTAAAAAAAAAAAATATCAAACTTCAAAAAACTCAATGAACTTCCAGCCGTTTTGAAATACCTCCTCCGATATTTATAAACTCTCATTTTAGATTACTGAACTTCTAATTTCTTTTGCTTACCCTCATCTATTATAATTTTTCGTTAAATCCTCACAAATAAGTGTCAAAATTTTCAAAATACTTTTCATTTTCTAAAAAAAAATTAAAAAAATTGCAAAGAATTATGCGTTAATAAGGATTTAACGGAATTTGCAAAAATATCCACGTCTAAATCTTTGAGATTTTTCTAATTTTTTTTTTTTTTCATTTTGTCTTATTAAAAAATTGTTTGGGTTATTTTTTTTTTCTAGCTTTCGATGACATTGACATTTTTTGATAGTTTAGGGGGACATTAACACAATTTTTAGTTTGAGAGGCACATTAACAATAGATTGGTATTTTGAAGGGGTGTGTATACCCCTTTTTTTTTGGTGGCCAACTTACGTTTTATAACAAAGGGCATTGCCTTCACAAACTTAGGCCAAGTCTCTAATAAGGGTAATAATTTGTGTTCGCGTGTCGAATTTAGGTCGTATAAAAAATTGTCAGTCTTAATGTTGCATGTCGGATTCGGATCATATCGAAGTATAAATATAAAGTCATATATGCCAACCCTAATCTAACACATTTAAGTAAATAGGTTTCTTAATCATAACTGATTAATTTTGTATTGAGTTCATGTTGAATTCGCAACCGAAAACAAAAATTGTCGGCACTAGTCTCCAGGGCACTGAGGTTTGAAAAGAGGTATGTTATTTTTACCTTGATTGTTTCTACGTAGATGTTATGAAATAGAATGCCATCTCATTTGCTTCATTATCTATAAACCCCGGACATGATAATAAAAAATGTTCAGTTGTGGCATTTGCTGATAATAGGAAAATTGTGATAGATCTCCTCCCCCTTAAAAAGCAAGCAGCTTGAATATTACTAGCTTACATTTGTTTAAATGTACAAAGAGATCAGGCTGACTAATTGATACCAACCATCTTCATGATCCAAACAATCCAATTTACACACAAAAATCACCCTTTCTACAATGCAATCACTCTTCCACTCCCCAAAGTCCAAAAGAAAAATGAAAAGAAAAATAAACAAACTCCAAACGAAATTACATGAGGGGCAACAAAAACCCCCATGAGACCCCCTCCAACTCTCTGTATGCTTCACACCTTAAATGCAACCAAAAAAAAAAAGACTCACTCTATACCTTCAAATCCTATCGTGTTGGTCTTTCTTTCTTTTTTTTTTTTTTTTTTTTTTTTTTCTTGAGAGAAAAACAAGCTAGTGATACTGTACTCTTGAGAACCAGCCTTCAATAAAGGGATTGCAGAAGTATAGTCTTTCTCCCCACGTGAACCTGAATAATCCTTGTAAGCAGCAAGTGGAGAGTTAAGGACTAATTTAAAGAATAAGTGAATAAGACAATAATTGCAAATTTAATGGAACAAATTAATGACAGATGAAACACATGAAAGTCATGTTGAGAGACAGAAAAACCTCAACTAAGCATACTGACTCCATATAGCACAGTAAGTGAATTATATGAAAAATCAAATAAAACATCAAATTTCCCCACATTTATAGAAAGCAATCAAGCTCAAGTTTATTGAAACTAAGGAAAAACTAAAAGAAAAAGAAAAAAACTAACCTAGCCAAGATATTCTTGGAAAGCCATATCATTCAAAGTATTAGCACTCAACCTTTTCAAAAAAATTACATATGAAACTCATGAATATAAAGCCAAGAAAAAAAAAAAAAAGTCTAGGAGTGCAGACATTATGAATAGAAAGTATACAGGAATTTTGACATGGGCAGGGTTTTAATAGTAGTCACCTGTGTGATATTTTCACATTGAAGCCTCAAGCTATGGTTGGATCTATTCTTCTTATTCCAATCCTTCGTAATTCTTGCAAATGAGAAGCTATCTCCCTGACTAATTGTAGCCCTTCCTCTCCGTTTCCGACCGAGTTAATAGCATGCTCAAGAAAAGTCTGGTCTGCCTCAAGCACTACCAACCTGCCATTCAAATCTGAAAACTCATTTCCAAGAGAAGCTAAATCGGTCTCCCTATGGGGTGCAGGAGAGCCTTGCCCACTACTATCACATTTCATATTTTCCTTGCATAGGGGCTGAGATTTCTCAAATGAGGCTTGAGCATGCAGATTCGTTCTGGATACAGATATATCATTTTGCATTGACAAATCATCCTCTTCTACTGCACCATTTTCTTGAGTTCCCCCTTTCAAATTAGACTCTTTGAACTCACTCTTCCCATCTCCTCCCCCATTTATATAATATTCACCATTTGCAAAGTATTCCCCATTATTAGAAAATGAATAAAGCTTTTTCTCCAACTTCTTCAAACATTGCAAAATGTATAACCTGTCATCTTCAAACTCTAAAAACGCATTCTTCACGGTACCTGTATCCTTATCCCCCAATGGCATACCTGTTCCTTCAACTTCATCACAGATATTAAGTTTTTCAGTAACTGAGTCTCTAAGAACACTTTTACTATCCTCAACACAAACAGATTCGCAACGATCCATTCCAATATCTCTTGCCTTCACATCACAAGTTTCCTCTACCACATTCTCCGAAATCGATTCATTTGGAAATTTCTTCCGATAAAATTCAAGCTCATCTTCTAGATCTTGTATCTCTTTTTCCCTATCTGCAAGAAGGTCATTTGCTTTTTGGAGTGCTTCCATATCATACTCAGATTGCTCTTCCATCAGTCGTAGGCACTGCAAGGCTTCCATATGGAGTGTTGCCTTCTCCTCCTGCAATTTAGTAATCATAGCCATGGCCTGATTAACAGCAACAGCGGAAGCATTTCTTTCTTCTTCCAACTCCTTATATAATGCACTCATATGTTTCCTATCATGCTCAATCTGTCGTTTTAATCTATCAACCATACTTTCACCTTCAACTTCACTGATAAGGCTTCCATCCAGAGACAAACCAGACTCGTTTCTCTCAAGTGAGATTATCTTTTGAAGTGTGCTTCCATCCAAAGATAAACCAGACTCGTTTCGCTCAAGTGAGATTCTCTTCTGAACTGCACTTCCATCCAGCAACAAACCAGACTCGTTTCGCTCAAGTGAGATCCTCTTTTGAAGCATCTGAATTCCAATAGAGCTAGATGCATCAGTTATCTTCGATTCATCACCATTTACAGAAACTGTAGGACTCTTGTCGTTCATTGATTGCTCAACCCCTCGAGTGGCAGATAATTGAGACAACAAGAGCTTCACATCTTCACTAACTGTTGAATTATCTTTCCCAACCCATTGCTCTGCAAGCACACCAGACAATTGTCTTCCTCTACTGCCGACGGCTATCTTATAAGCATCACCAAGATCCAACAAGTTGGGTACTAGTTGAGCAGTGTCACTTGAAACAGGCTTTGTTTCTAGACCAATTTCAGATGACATAATTGGTGTAGTTCTTGCATCATTGATTTTCCCACACTCCAACACAGATGCCTTCAATTCATCACTATTTACAGAAACTCTAGGACTCTTGTCGTTCATTGATTGCTCAATCCCTCGAGTGGCAGATAATTGAGACAACAAGAGCTTCAAATCTTCACTAACTCTTGAATTATCTTTCCCAATCCATTGCTCTACAAGCAAACCAGACAATTGTCTTCCTCCACTGCCGACAGCTATCTTATAAGCATCACCAAGATCCAACAAATTGGGTACTAGTTGAGCAGTGTCACTTGAAACAGGCTTTGTTTCTAGACCAATTTCAGATGACATAATTGGTGTAGTTCTTGCATCATTGATTTTCCCACACTCCGCCACAGATGTTTGCTCACCTTCACCAGTTCTAGTAAGGTCTACTGAAAGAAACAATTCAATTCAAAAGAGAGACAAAAGGCTAGCTAAAACCAGTAAAATACAGAGTATGAGCATTGCAGGAAGTAATAATTTATTTTAAACATCCCTACCTTTTTATTCAAGTAAATAAAAATTACTATGAGAAGGCAGAAATGAATATCTTGAAATTAGAAAAAAAATATTGTTTTTAGATTCAAGTATGACTAACTTTTTAGCACGGGAAGTGGGATGGGGAGGGGAAGGGGGCATACTAATCATAGATGTTTATGAAAAAGAAAGTACACACGTATCAGTTCCTATGGAAAGATAATAACATGGCTTTCACTTCTCATTTAGTTTCCAAGGTTCAAACAAGTGCAATAAAATAGAATATAGAGAACAAGAGATACTGAACTTACAGCTTTCTTTTGATACTTCAATACTAGTTTCCATAGTATTTGATGATGGAGTTACAGAATCAAGGGAAATAAGATCAATTGGTGCAGTAGAATAGACCTTGCTATCAGCTTCAGTTGGTGCAGGGGAATTGGCCTTGCTATCAGGTTGTTGCCCGTTGAGTTCCGCTAGACCATTCTTAACAGCAGCAGTTGATGCCACAGATCTACTACCATGGACTCCAATAGAATCTAATTGCACCTGTGACACCGGAGAGAAAACCTCAGGCGCAGAATCTGCAATTATCAGTTTCTCAGTGACCGAATCATCGGCTAGAGTAATAATGAGTGGCTCCAACTGCACATCTTGAACGGCGAAATCATCCTTGGAAACACGTGTTGCACGAAGCAAAGCACTTGCATCATCATCATCAGAGTACAGTACCTCGGATTCAGTATCAGAAGTGGCCTTAAGTTCTGTGTATCCAACATGAGCCAAAGAATCAAGCCCACTAACCGACACAGATGGTTTTTCTCTTCTCATCTTCCAGTCATCCTGATTAAGTTCAACCTCACCTGATAAATGCACATCAAGCTCAGCAGCTTCACACCCACCTGATTTGGTCTGAATCAACTTATGAGTATAACTTCTTAAAACCCATGGCTCACTGCAACAAGAACAATGCCTTGTGCTTGAAGAACTAATTTTATGTCCCTCAAGTAACTGGTCCTGATCAAAACCACTGAGCGTATCCTCCCCCAATTTACCCACCAATAATCTGTATGTTTCAGCATTGGATTTATTGATTGTTGCAAATGAGAAGAAGCAAGTTTCACACATTCCATGAACATCAACAAGCTTATTGTGAGCATGACAAAGAACTAAGGAAGAAATCTCCAACTTATGATTACAGCAGATCAATTCCCAATAGTATCCCAGTTTTTCACTGCCAAAAACGTGATCAAGCCTCGAGCATAGCAAGCAAGGTGTTTGCAATTTGCAGCAACGAGCAAACTTTGTAACTAAGAAAGAGAATGTGGCATTAACAAACAAAAAGAGAATCAGTAACCATTCAACAACAGCAGAAGCCAGAGCAGTGGTGAAACCCCAGTAAGTTCTCTGTGGTTTAGCAGATGAAATCCTCGAGGCAGCCATGCCGGAAAGAATTTAAAGAAAACACTAAAATTTCCAATCTCTCCACTATGAAATCAATAATCCAAGGTGAATCTCAACACTGCAGCTATTGATGGAAAAACAGGGAAATTAGTATAAAGTTAGGGTCAAAAACCCAAATAAAACACCCAACGAAATCATGAATGTAACAAACATAACAAGACTCCCAGGAAAAATAAATAAATAAGGAGCTCAATTCTCATTAATGAACACTTCTCATACAGGATCAATACCCAGAAAAATATTCCAACAGAAGATAATATATAACCAAATTTTCCAAGAAAAGGAGAAGAAATCCCACTTTAAAAAATAAAATCAATACCCACCCATGAATGATGAAACCGAAGAAACCAAAACTGAAAGCAAAAGACACTATTTCTCATAAGAGATCAACGTCGTCAAAAACATAGAGCTTCAATTAATTAGCTGAGACATCCAAATTGTCCAAAGTGAATAAAAGAATTGTATAGAAGAAAACGTAAAAAGAAATCCTCAGACAATCTCAATAACGTGCATAACAAACCAACCCAATTAACATGAGAACAAAAGGAACAAAATAAGACAAAACCCAAATCAATCAAACAGAAAGAGTAGCAACAAATATAGAACGTTGACCTGTTCATGTGAGAAACCCAAGATGGTGATGAATGTCAAAATGAAATAAGAGTGACCCCATCCCCATTTTCAAGCTCATGACAACAAAGCAAACGAACCAATTTAGTAGTTTGTGCAATGTCAGAAGATTCAAATAGAAACAAAGCCCAACCGAAAGGTTGAAGCTTTCCAACGGATCCGCACGTAGTTGTCATATTTTCTTCCCTTTTTTTTTTTTTTTTTTTTTTTTTTTGTGAATTAGTTGTCACATTTTCTTGGTATAAAAGAACAAGCCGACGTGGGCCTAAAAGTCGGCCGCTGATAAGATAAAAGGATTTCAATGCCGAAAGTGCCCCAAAAATTGAAGAGCAAAGATTCCCTAGATTTTATTTTATTTTATTTTTTTATTCCCCTGCATTTTAAGTACAATAATGCAATTCTCTCACGTAATCATCCACTAATTTTTTCTTTTCAGAATCAAGTGTAGAAAATAGATTGGAATAGGATTTCTAGATTTAGCGTCGGTTTGTTGTGTTGGTTGTTGCGCTAATTCTTTTTTTTTAAAAAAAAAAAAAAAAAACTTTGTAAGAATAGCATTACTCAGCAAATTTTGTTTTCTTTTTATTTTAGCTAATAAAACCCTTTTTTTTTTAGTTACCTACTTTTTTAAGTACCTATTCTTACTCTTTATTGTAATTATTTACTCTCATAGCTTCATTTAAATATTATTTCTCCAGAATTTTTTTTATTCTTTACAATAAAAATAAATTGAGAAGAAAGAAATGATAGAAAATAATTTTTTTTTTTTTACATTTTGTGAGTAACAATGCTCATCAAATTTGATGAACACTGTAACAGCTTTCCAAAAATTGTACTTAGCTTTTTGTTTATATTTATTTAAAATCATGACTAACGACATCTTTTTTTTTTATATAAATACATCCGAAATAGAGAGAACAAAGCAGAAATCAGAAAGGATTAAGTTAGGGGGATCCTTTTCACTACAAATTGGGATAGAAGAAATGAGAGAAAAATAAGTGGGAATGCAGCCTGAGTAAATTCTAGCTGCGGCTCAATATACCACGTGATGGGCGCAAAAGTTGACACTTCTGTAAACTTTCCTAACTGTCCAAAGAAATGAAGCTGGAATAATAGCAATGGTATCCGAAATAATGTTTAAATCTTCCAATCTTATAGAAGGATGAGTCAAAGCCATGATAACAGCAGAAGAGTCTTCTTCCAAGAAAAAATGACGAAGCTTCAGAGAGATCGCATCTTAAAATGCCTCTACTTCAAGTGTTTTTATCATCCTTTATTTTGAACAAAACGATACAGATAATATATTTTAAAAAAACACCTGCACACACACACACACAAAAATAAACCAGTATAGCATTTTTTAGTGGGGTTTAATAGATATTTTAATGAGAACGAATATTTTAAAGAATGAGAAAAAGTAGGGACGTAAATTGTTTAAAAAATAAGAATGAATATTTTAATAGTACATTTTAAAAAGTGCGATTTAAAAATGTATGATTTGAAAATGTTATTTTTTAAAAATGTAGTTAAACGTTTGTCAAAATTATAATTTGACATTTAAAATTGCAGTTTAACCTTTTAAAATTGTGCGTTTTTTTTTTTAAAAAGAAAATTCTATTAATCACAATTTTTTAAAAATGTAATCTTAAACAATCCATATTTTGCGATTTGGTTTAAGGGTATATTTGGGATTGCGATTTCAAAAAATACGATTTTAAAAATAGCGATTTTAAAAAGTGCGTTTTGAAAACGCAGTTAAGCGTTTGGCATATAAAATTCTGCGTTTTCAAAAAAACATCCCCTTATCTGCAATTTGAAAACGCAGATTCTCTGCGTTTTCAAATCGCAATTTTTTAAAAATGCACTTCCTAAACAATTCAGTTTTTGCAATTTGGTTTAAAATTGCACTTATTGTCTACGAAATCGCAATTTCAAACGCACCCTAAAACCGCAATTTTTGACTATAAAATTGCAATCTCAAACACCCTAACCTTTAGTTAATCTTTATAATAAAATGATATTTACAAAATTCATATCCAAATGAAAGTTGTCTGTTTATCTAGTGTATGGACAACTCGCTACTTAAAAAAAAACAAAAAAAACAAAAAAAACGTGTCTTATAAGATAGTAGTCTCTTTTATACGAAAAGAGAAAAATATTAAGGAAAATTAAGGGATAAAGAGATAATTTTGTTTATTAATGAAAGTGGTTCTTTTTTAACCTTTTTTTTTTTTGTAAAAACTTTTTTAACTTTTATTAAGTGATGAAGAAAAGGAGGAATAGTTGTGACATGTCGGTGAAATAGGCAGGCCACCGGCCAAAGAAACTATAGTGTGGGCCAATGATATTGGCCGTTTCACTTGACTGGGTGACATTGATTTAACTTTTAGATACACTGAACTAGTTGGAGGTTTTAATGATAGCACATATGAGAATTTTGATTGGTTGACCGTCAAACCAATTGCTTTCTACTTTTCTTAGGTGGAGAAAAAAATGATTAAGAAAAGTAAAAACATTAAAAAAGCTGAAATACTTCTTATTGACCAAAATCTCCCCGACGACATTTCAACTTGTCATCAAGGATATTACGACCTATAGATCAGGGGTAAACATTTTCCAATTTATAATTATTANTTTTTTAAAAAAGTTCACGTACTTTTCTTAAACTATTACTTAATTGATGATATTTTATTTGAACTTTTAATTTGGATAAATGTCTATTAGGAAAAATTAACGATTTTTTTAAAATCCGTGAAATACGAAAGAGAAATAAAACATGAACAAAAAACAATCACAAGATACAAGAATTTAAATGGTTAACAAAAAACAATCACAAGATACAAGAATTTAAATGGTTCACTTTCAGGAACTACGTTCATTGTATTGTGACAAAGTTTTACTATTTTTAAAAAATAATACAATAGTGGTGAAAAATGCACATATAAAATCCTACTACATAAACAGTTATTTAAAGACCTTCAACTAGGTCAAAAAACATAAACAATACATAAAAAAAAATAAAAAATATATATTTTAACCGTAACCCTTATTTTGTTGTATTGGATCGGATTCAAACTGGATCGGGTATTCGGTTTGGGTCGGGTTTCGCGGGTATCTGAAACCCGATCCGCGGGGTGCGTGTTTGAAAAAATTCAACCCGCAACCCGCATGTTTCCATTGCAACCCGACGGGTTTCGGGTTTGCGGGGTGATGCGGGTTTGCGTGCGGGTCGGGTTTAAACCCGAATTCTTATTGGGCTTTGGACTCAATTGAGTTAATTTTAATTGGGCTTTTTTTGTCAACAAAATGCTCTCAAACTTATTTTTGCTGGATAAAGTTTAATTTTTTGCGCCAATTTTTATTTGTACATGAAATGAAAAAAACCTAAACCCATTTTTTAAAAAAAATAGACCTAAAATCACATTCATCAAAATCAATACTCATTTAAATAATAATACTAATAAAATAATAATGTTCATATAAAATGCATCAACTATAAAATATAAAAATGGCATAAATCATATTCAATGAATCAATAAATGTACATCAACTATCAAAATTCAACAAATTCAAGAAAACATTTAAACTAATATCAAATTCAAAATTTCACAAAAGATGAAAAGATTCAAAAAAAGACACTATAGTCACTAAACACTAGCATCCAATTCAACCCATCTAAAAAATGTAATACATAAAATGAACAATAAAGATGGATCCAATTCAAACACATAAAAAGTATTTATAGTGTATAACAAATCGCGGGTCGGGTCGGGTACCCCGACGATTTTCAAAAAACCAACCCGCAACCCGACCCGCCCATGCGGATAAGCAAAAAATAACCCGAACCCGCGATTAAACCCTAAAAATCCGAATTTTTCGGGTTGGGGCGAGTAGGGTCGGGTGGGTTTTGCGGCTAGGATCGGGTTTTGCTCACCCCTACTCACATAGCCTAACAATGTCTTTCCAAACTACCAAAAAATTGTTAAGTCTCTCATATTAACAAAAAAAAAAAATGACCTTAAAAATTTTTATAAGACAAAATACCTTACAAATTCCAAAAAAAAAGTAATAATAATTTAATTTTTTTTAAAAAATATTTGTTTAATTAAATTTAGCCAATTGGGTACTTTAAGTTTTTTAAAAAAAATTAAACTTCTTTTTCTTTTTTAATTTTTAGCTTTTTTTTTTTAGAATTTTTTTTTATTATTTTATTGAGGGTATTTTCGTTATTGGATGATATTGACAATATTTGATAGTTTTGAAGGATATTATCACAATTGAAAGTTTTAAAAAAATATTATTAATTGAATGATAATTAAAAAAGGGTATGTAAATTTTTTTTTTTTTTTAAGAGTAAATAACTTCTTTCAATTAAAAAGCCTTGATTCGATCCCCACAAATAATATTTTGTGATTAAATCGATACTTCTATTATGGGTAGACCCTGGGTATCTTCGTTACCAAAAAGGGGTTTGAACATCGCTCTTTTGGATCAACCAAGTGTCCTACTCTACTACAAGTAGATGAAGTTATTTTCATAATTTATTTTTTAAAATCATATACTCGACACTTTTATGAGATAGCTGATAAAGAAAGAATTCTTTGAATTGATTGTGAAAGAAACCCTTGTAAGAATTATATATTACTCAAATCCCCCAAGTCAGTGTCATAGCTGACGTCACACTCCACATCATATAGTACTACTATCATTTTTCACCGTTCAAAAAAAACGCTAGCCACGTAGGCACTATACTCTAACAAAATTAGTTGAAATTACAATTAAAGTTTTTTAAAGTCGGTCATAAATTAACAAATAATAAAACACTTTTCTTGGCTTGAAACAAATAATAATAATAATAATAATAAATATTTAAAGTGAAATGAGAGAGAATTTTGCTGTAATTTATCTTTCAATATACACTATTAAAGAATAAGTCAAAAATTTATCTTCAATTTTATTACTAAGCCAGCTAAAGCACCACATCATTTCATGTTTAATGGCTATTGACTAACGGACAATTTTTTTATTCAATGAATAATAAGGTGCACTAAAAGTTAAAATAATGTGTTTGAGAAGAATATCGTAACTGTCTTCGCAGTGGTTTTTTATTGCGATAGGAAAATAAGAAAAAAATATAGGTATTTTACTGAGACTTGAGAGGCTCAATGTAAACTAAAAATATTTGAACTACTTTTTTAGACAAAACAGAAAATTGTTTGACTGCTTTATATGAACTCGGGGCCAAACTAAAAACTTTTGACTGAAATACAAAGTTTAAGCCATATTAAATAAAAAAATTTCAAAACCAGGGAGTGGCCTAACCCCGTCTATATGTAGGTCCGTCTCTACTTGGCCTGGTGTCGTACATTAACCCTTGTACGACCTATGGTTAACACGCCTCGCTTAAGCATCTAGGCATGCCTATGGCCACAAGACATATCAAAACTAACTAGGGAAACTCATCCTTGCCTTACCCTAACTACATTGACACCATGAGTGGCACACACCATGACTACTATATTGACACCATGGTTGGCGGACAAAAGCCTAACTATGTTAATGTCGGTGGTGTTACCACCAGAAAACTGCTAACCTTTCATATAGCACCGGCTACTTGTTGTCTTTGTGTCGTGGGGTCAAACATAGTTATTGAAAATAAACACATTTTATTTTATTTTATTTGAACTCTTTAAAATAAAATATTGAAACTTAACAAGTGTTTTTCTTTTTCTTTATTTATACTAAAATATTCTTTAAAAATTTAACTTAAAACTCATATTTTTCTAACTTATCATCAAATCTACATTGTTTTTTCAAGATATGCATAAACTATGTAAAATATGGGCTCATATCACAAAAAAAAAATATTCTTGCATGCTTTTTCTACTATACAAAATATTAATACATAAATTCATGGAAAATAACTTCACTGATTTTTAAGGGATTTTATTTATGAAATAATTAAAAATATCATACCAACAGAAACATCCCTATAACCATAAAAACTCCACCCAAATTCTGAGTTTGCATGAATTCGTTTGGGTTAAGATTCAATCACTATACTAACAAGATCAAAGTGTGCACAATTAACTTAGGCCCCGTTTGTTTCGACGTAAAATGATTTTCGTCGGAAAATAGTTTCAGGAAAATTGATTTTCAGGAAAATGATTTTTGCCGAAAATATTTTCCGGTGTTTGGCGCGCACGGAAAATCGAATTTTTTTTTTTTTAATATTTTCAATCAATCATATTAACCAAAAAAAATTATTTTTTATGCACAATTAAAAAAAATTAATATAAATTATCTCGGGCGGGTCTCAAAAATGTCCTGAGGGTCCCGAAAATGTCCCCGATAGGTCCCGAAAAATGTCTCGGGCGGTCCCGAAAATGTCTTTGGCGGTCGCAAAAATGTCTCGGGCGGTCCCGAAAATGTCCCGGGCAATTCCAAAAATGTCCCAGTCGGGAGGGTCCCAAAAATGTCCCGGGCAGGTCCCAAAAATGTTCCAGGCGAGTCCTGAGAAGGTCCAAAAATGTCCCGGGCAGGTCCCGAAAATGTCCGGAGAGGTCCTGAAAATGTCTCGGGGAGGTCCCGAAAATGTCCTGGGTGGGTCCGAAAAATGTCCCGGGCAGGTCCCAAAAAGGTCCCGGGCAGCGTCCCGAAAATGTCTCGCGGCAGGTTCCGAAAACGTCTCGGGGAGGTTCCGAAATGTCTCGGGGAGGTCCCGGAAAATGTCACGGGCAGGTCCAAAAATGTCCCTGGTAGGTCCCGAAAATGTCCTGGGCGGGTCCCGAAAATGTCTTGGGCGGTCTCGAAAATGTCTCGGCGAGTCCCGGGCAGGTCCCGAAAATGTCCCGGAGGAGGATCCGAAATGTCCCGAGCTGGTCTTGAAAATGTCATGGGCAGATCGAAAATGTCTCGGGGAGGTCCGAAAATGTCTCAGGCGGGTCCCGAAAATGTTCCGGGCGGGGTCCCGAAAATGTCCAGGGCAGGTCCCAAAAATGTCCTGGGCAGGTCCAGAAAATGTCTCGCGGGAGGTCCGAAAATGTCCGGGGAGTCCCGAAATGTCTCGGGCGGGTCCCGAAAATGTCCCGGGCAGTCCTAACAATGTCCCGGGAGGTCCCGAAAAATGTCCCGGGCGGGTCCCGAAAATGTCCCAAACATGTACCAAAAATGTCCGGGCAGGTCCCGAAAATGTCTCGGGCGAGTTCCGGGCAGATCCCAAAAATGTCTCAGGGAGGTCCCGAAAATGTTCCGGGGCGGTCCCGAAAATGTCACGGGCAGGTCCCAAAAATGTCTCGGGTAGGTCTTGAAAATGTCCCGAGGAGGTCCTGAAAATGTTCGGGCGGGTCCCGAAAATGTCACGGGCAGGTCCCAAAAATGTCTCGGGTAGGTCTTGAAAATGTCCCGAGGAGGTCCTGAAAATGTCTCGGGCGGTCTCGAAAATGTTCCGGGCAGGTCCCAAAAATGTTTCGGATGGGTCCCGAAAATGTCTCAGGCGAGTCCCGAAAATGTCTCGAGCAAGTCCCAAAAATGTATTGGGTGGATCCCGAAAATGTCCTAGGCTGGTTCCGACTGGGTTCCGGCAGGGTTTGGTGGTGTTTTAGCTGTAGTCTACCAATTTGAGAATGTGACGTTTAAACTCGAAAAATGGTTTACGGTTTTAAAAAGGGGAAACCATTTTACGGAAATTAAAGAAGATTTTTCGATCAAACTGAAAATGATTTCCGTTGACTATTATTTTACACCCCACCAAACACCAGAAAACACGACAAACGGGGCATTAATTTAGTTCTTAGTGTGACAGATCCACCTTGACCCTTTCTCTGATTCCCAATTGTTATCTAAAGAAAAAAAAAAAAAAAAACTTCAGTTCTTAAAATTCATTTGTAAATGGAATTGAACTAAAAAAGAAAGAGCAAAGCCTTGTATTTATTAACTACTGTATCAAAATTCAAATTACATCTGTATTTTCAAAAATTTATTCAGATTCAAATTCAAAATTCATATATAATCGTGTTTGATATTTGATCTTGCTTGCTAAATTTGCATCAAATCTAATACACGGTCAACCCTACTTGAGAGAGAGCTCATGAATGAGAAAATTACGTGTTCTCATAATAATTTAAATATTTCACATGAAACTAAATTTATTAATTTCCACATTATAGATACAAATATATTCAATTGACTCAAATTAACCATTAATTATATCTGCGTTATCACTCAAAAAATGACTAGTCAAGTTGTTATTAGAATTTTCTATAATCATTTTTAAAGCTTAGTCTAACATAATAAGGAAGTAATGTGAGACTTAGCACCTATAAGTACTTTTATAATCTACTCACTTAGGGCCTGTTTGAGATTGCGATTTCAAAAAGTGCGATTTCAAAAATAGCGATTTTAAAAAGTGTGATTTAAAAACATAATTTTTGAAAACGCAGTTAAACGTTTGTCAAAATCACAGTTTGGCCTTTAAAATCGCAGTTTAGCATTTAAAATTCAACGTTTTCAAAAAAACACTACTTTAGCTACGATTTTAAAACGCAAATTTTCTGCGTTTTCAAATCGCAATTTTTTAAAAACTCAGTTCCCAAACAATCTAATTTTTACGATTTGATTTAAAATCGCACTTATTGTCTACGAAATCGCTTACCTAAACGCACCTTTATTATAGACAATTCATTTTCTTAACATGAGATTAACTTTATGGAGTATCTCTCTCTCTCTCACACACACACACACACACACACACACACACACACACACACACACACACACACACACACACACACACACACACACACACACAACCATTCAAGTTTTAACCTAATTCACAACTCAACCATTCAAGTTTTAACCTAATTACTTCTCATGTAGCATTTTTTCTTATTCAATTAGAAAAAGAAGAAGAAAAATTCAAGTTTTAACCTAATTCACAACTCAACCATTCAAGTTTTAACCTAATTACTTCTCATGTAGCATTTTTTCTTATTCAATTAGAAAAAGAAGAAGAAAAAAAAAAAATCCATTCTACTTATATGATCAGACAAAAAAACCAAGCTATTTGGATTTATCTTTTAATGAAAATAACACCAGAAAAAAAAGAAAAAAAAATTATTTTGTTTCGATATAGATGTATTTTTTTATAAAAATAATTGTCTGATTTTTAAATGTGAAAATGCGAATTTCTCATTTTCCTTTGTTACTCCTACTTCTTTTTCAAAAATCTCAACAAAAGTTATGCCCACCTATTTTAGTCAAATTATAATATTAATTAATTTTGACAAATAATCAAATTATTTAGAACCTAAATATGTTATATGGGACTGTCTGAAGTTGAAGGTTTTGTTTGTTAATGTTTTTTAGAAGGTATATTTTTATTTTAGGTTTTAAAAAGTGTTATGATGTGATACAAAGTAAAATATATTTTTGTACTTTAAGAGTATTTTATGTTTGAGTTATTTGTTAATGCTTTTATTTTGAAAAAACAAAAAACCAAAAACAATTCCTTATGCAATTAAGAAAAAGAGAAGAAAAAATTAAATTCAATTTTTAGGTTTTCATGCGATTTTAATTTAGCTTATAAATTTTCAATTTTAACAATTTGGTCATTAGGTTTTCCTTTGATTTCATATTAGGTACTCATGTTCACTTACTGCCCAATTAATTAACAATATCTCACATTCGACCAATTAATAATGGCATGTGGCTTCTGTGTGACGTATCATGTGCTAACTATATGTGTCATGTGACAAAATTACTTTAAATTATAAATATATCCTAAAATTAAGAATTTGATTTTAACTTTTATTTTAAAAAAAAAATATATTTTGATATATTTATAATCTAAAAATATTTATATTACATGACATATTAAATAAGAGTCATATAATATTAATTAATTAATCTGATTGACCAAGATAACTATTTGTTGACTAGTTGAGCTCAAATACCCCAACCCCCCATTGCCTACCTAGTTCAGTTATCTTTTCCAATTTAATCCCACACCTTGAACAGCCGCAAGGACAAAACAGTAACTCCAGAAAACCCAAAAACATCGCACCCCCAAAATCAACCCATGTTTTTCCCTAAAATACCCCCTCTCGTTCCTCACCCCCAAACCTGTAATTTCCCTTCTCAGCCCTCACATACTCTCTTCCTCTTCTGCCCCTCCCAATTTCCCAATCCCACCCCTCCAACCCTCCTCGCCTCTTGCCCTTCCCTCACCCAATTTCCGATTTTCTCCCGTTACCCGCCAAATCCACCCTACCCCTGATTTTCAAATTTCTCGTTTCCTTTTCAAAATTTTTCCTCTCCATTTTCTCTCTTTCTAGCAAACCCTAATTCTTAATTCTCGTTTGGATTTTAGATTGAAGCTTCCTGGCTTCGGATTTCGAGGTTTTGGGTGAGACCCAGTTACTGTGGGTGATTGGCGTTTCTGAGGATGTAATTTTGGGTTTGGAGCTAGGGTTTCGACTAGTGAAGGTACTTTCTTTTTCTTTGGATTTCGCTGTTTTGAGGTTTTTTTTGATGGGTTGTATTTGTTTCGTGATATTTTAGTTTTTGAGCTGTTGATTTGTGTTTTGTGGTTGTTTTGCGTGGTGGGTGTGATTTGGTTTTTGTTGAAGCTTGTTCCTTGCGGGTTTGTTGGTTTAGATTGGGAGTGGATAGCTTACTGAAACAAATGGAAGGGGCTTCGGATTTCTGTTCTTGAGGATTTGTGAACTAAAAATCTCTATATTTGAAGCTCAAGGTTCCTCGTTTTGTATATTTCAGAGTTTCAGTATAGGATACGATTACTATGTGAAGCTTAGTTGAGTGGTGGTTAGATGATTGTGTTAAGATTAATCGTGATCGGGGTTTGTGTTTACTAGGATCTCCATTGTGTAAAACGTCTTGAGGCCAAAAGAAAAAGTGTAAAATGTATAAGATTCTATATTTCAGTTTCTTCTTTATCTTACCTGTTCTTTGCAACCCAAAGAGGTGATGACTATTTTGGTTAAGCAGTTAACTTTGATGTATCTTGAACTTCTTCCCATGTCTTGGTTTGTGTGGCTAGAGACAAGAGTTGTAGAATAGAGATGTCGGTGGAACCTTTGGTGGCATTTTGGTCTTAATGCTGTTGTGGATTTACAGATTTGTTAATTCTAGATGTGAACATATGATAACAGCAGCTGAGCTTTGATTCTTCAGTTGGATTTATTTTTTATATCTAAAAGAATGTGAGCAGCTCCATGTGCATCCTTGGTTTGGTATGTTGTTTATATGCTTATGGTTTTTATGCTTGTTGTCTTTGTCTGAGTACTATAATTTTGAAAGTCAATACTAATTGGAGTGTAGGAGGACACCGTCCTTTCTTTTTCTTGATTTTACTTTCTGTTTCTTTTCTTTGCAATTGCAGTTTTGGTAGGGAGGCCTGATTTAGTCTAGTTAAATAAAGCTCTTTTTTTAAAAAAATAAAAAATAATTGTTAGAATATTATTATTAATTTTTTTTAAAAAAAAGAAGTTAAATAAAGCTCTTACTTTGAAAATTAATTATCGGATTTTGGGGTTTGCAAATTTGAGAACTAAAAGAGGCTTAAGAATTATTAAGGGTGGATTGCCAAGTTTGGCATGTTCTATCATATGTAGTGCCTCTTATCAGCATTAGTACTGGATGTGAAAGAGATGTTATGGTTTTTCAGACTAACAATATCATTTTGGTTGGCAGGCATTCTTCAGTAGAATCGGAAGGTGGTTGTTTCCAACTATAAGTTGGTAGTTTGTCCTGGAGGCCAGGGAGAGTGTTATTGATATTCTTGGTGTACGGTGATTGATTAAGTCAATGGCTAACCATGATTTGATACTTGGGCAAAGTCACAATTTAGTCCTTGGGCAGAATCAGCAGTTGGTTCTGGGCCACAATCATAATGTGGGGCTTGGGGAGAACCATGATTTGGAATTGGGACAAGCTCATGAACATCATTTGGCTTTGGGACAGACTCATGACCATGAAGTGGATTTAGGACATGCCCATGACCATGAACTGGGCTTAGGGCAAGGCCATGACCAAGAAGAGGATGATGGTCACAGTTATGGGCATGAGAACGAGTTAGGTATGGAACAGAAACCTGACCATGATGACCACGAGTTGGTTCTTGCTGGACAGAATCATGAATTAGCTTTATCTGAGAACCATGAACTGGCTGTTTCAGAAAGCCAAGAACTTGATGAGAATCTGGAATTAGCTATTGATCAAAGCCAGGAAATGGGGATTGAGCCTGCACATGATCTTTCCATTGAGGAGTCCCAACTTGTACTCGATTCCAGTCATGTAATCCAGGCTCGTGCAGTTATTGCTAGTCCCACTTATGAGCTGTCGGTGGGGCAAGAGTTCCCCGATGTCAAGAGCTGTAGAAGAGCCTTGAGGGATACAGCTATTGCCCTGCACTTTGAAATGCAGACCATAAAATCTGACAAGACTCGTTTTACTGCCAAATGTGCCAGTGAAGGATGTCCCTGGCGCATTCATGCTGCAAAGCTCCCAGGGGTTCCAACTTTCACAATCAGGACAGTCCATGAGGCTCATACATGTGGAGGAATTGCTCATCTTGGCCATCAGCAAGCCTCAGTTCAGTGGGTTGCAAATTCTGTGGAGCAACGGCTTAGGGAGAACCCCAATTACAAGCCAAAGGAGATACTTGAAGAAATTCACCGGGTTCATGGTATCACCTTATCATACAAGCAAGCTTGGCGAGGCAAGGAGCGGATCATGGCTGCTATGCGTGGATCCTTCGAAGAAGGGTATCGCTTGCTTCCACCATACTGTGAACAGGTTAAACGGACAAACCCAGGGAGTATTGCATCTGTTTATGGAAACCCAACTGATAACTGCTTTCAGCGTCTCTTCATATCGTTTCAGGCGTCAATTTATGGTTTTCTTAATGCTTGTCGGCCACTCCTTGGGCTTGATAGGACATATTTGAAAAGTAAGTATCTTGGTACTTTGCTTCTTGCTACTGGTTTTGATGGCGATGGTGCTCTGTTTCCTCTTGCATTTGGTGTAGTTGATGAGGAGAATGATGATAATTGGATGTGGTTTCTGTCCGAACTTCACAACCTGCTTGAAATTAATACAGAAAACATGCCCAGGCTTACCATTTTGTCAGACAGGCAGAAAGGAATTGTAGATGGAGTGGAAGCGAATTTTCCAACCGCATTTCATGGATTTTGTATGCGTCACTTGAGCGAAAGCTTTCGCAAGGAGTTTAATAACACAATGCTTGTTAACCTTCTATGGGAGGCTGCTCATGCTCTCACGGTGATTGAATTTGAAGCAAAAATTTTGGAAATCGAAGAGATTTCACAAGATGCTGCATATTGGATTCGAAGAATCCCCCCTCGATTGTGGGCTACTGCCTATTTTGAGGGAACACGTTTTGGTCATTTAACAGCTAACATAGTTGAATCGTTAAATACTTGGATTCTGGAGGCCTCTGGGCTTCCAATAATTCAGATGATGGAGTGCATTAGAAGGCAGCTAATGACTTGGTTCAATGAACGCCGAGAGACCAGTATGCAATGGACATCGATACTCGTGCCTTCTGCTGAGAGGCGTGTTGCAGAGGCTCTTGAGCGTGCTCGCACTTATCAGGTGCTTCGCGCTAATGAAGCTGAATTTGAAGTTATATCTCATGAAGGAACAAATATTGTTGACATTCGGAACCGATGCTGCCTTTGCCGGGGCTGGCAGTTGTATGGTTTGCCCTGTGCGCATGCTGTGGCAGCACTTCTCTCTTGCAGGCAGAATGTCCATAGATTTACTGAGAGCTGTTTTACCGTTGCAACCTATCGCAAGACATACTCACAAACTATACATCCAATCCCTGATAAATCTCTATGGAAAGAGTTGTCTGATGGAGATCCAACTGCCAGCAAAGGTGTTGAAGTTCTTATTAACCCACCCAAATCACTTCGGCCGCCCGGACGACCGAGAAAAAAGAGAGTTCGAGCAGAAGACCGTGGCCGTGTGAAGCGAGTTGTGCATTGTAGTCGTTGCAATCAGACTGGTCATTTTAGAACAACGTGTGCAGCACCCATATAAAGTTGTTGCTGTTACAATTAGTTAACTGTGTTATAAGATGTATGTCCCCTGTGCAAAAGAATTCTTGTTTTGTGATTGTTTGTAGTTTTTATTAGTTAGATTGGGAAGTAAATGTATCTTTTATTTTCACTTTGACAGTTATGTGAGATTAGCTCATTATCAGCTGTCCTCTATGAATGTTCACCTTGTTAATTCAATAATATATCAATGGTTGTAGCTTGCAATTTCTCGGAAAGTGCTTCTTTAGGTGTTGGTTTGCTTCGTCATGGCCTAGTCTAATTTGGTTGAGTAGAATAATGTTATGGCCTGGCACATTATGTAAAACTTTGGAAAAAAATATTACAATTTTTTTTCCCATAAAATGGTGTAAAATTTCCAGATTAGGAATATGTTACTGAGACTGTACTAGTTAGGTGCTGGCAATGTATTGTGTAGTTCTGCAGTTTGGGTCGTTATTATCTTGCATTAGCCATCTAGAATTAACCCATCATACACTACAAAAAAAAATACCTATGCCCACACTACTTTTTCCGACGCTTGTGAAAGATGCGCCGGGAAAAATGGTGTCGGTAATAACAATAAGCGTCGGTATTTTAATATAAACGCCGACAAATGAGCGCCGGTATAGTGCTTATTTTTTGTAGTGATATAAATGCTTTTAATTTTGTATATTTTAATTAGGTTACAGCAATTTGCATACAATAAAAAAGAAAGTTAAAATATAAAGAAACTAAATATAAAATATATATATTAAAAAAAAAAGACGTTTCCCACCCCTAATTATAGTTGGTTTTTAATAATTTTATTTTTTATTTTAATTGTAAGTAACACATGTCATAAATTGATTAGTGTTGATGTGACATAATATGATTTGTTTGTTTGTTTGTTTTTTGCTTATTTCATGGAGTGTTTTGTCACTTTTTAAACACCGGAGAGTTATTTGTCAAAACCCCAAACCATAAGAACCAATTTAGCATTTATCCCTATATTTTATATTTATTAAATCTTACGAAATATTTGTCACAAAAGTTGTTCATAGAAAAATAAATATCATTTATTTATTATTATTATTGCAATCACACTCCTAATGTTCAAAAACTCTCGATAACTTTAAAAAATTTGCAATGTCTCACTCTGTTAAGATTTTCCGTTAAATCTTAACAGAGACCTTAGAAATTCCCAAAATACTCATTTTTTAAAAAATAATTACTTAATTAAGGTAATTTTATAAATTTTATGAAGTATAAAAGTCATTTTACTATTTGACCGCCTGATTTAACCTAAACTTTAACCGGAGGGGTGAAATTACAAAAGATTGAAAGTTCAATACACTAAATTAAGAGTTTTTGAACTTCGGAAAAATAAATAATTGTAAAAATGATGAAAGTTTAGGGAGTTAAGTGAAGTTAACCATTTTTTTTTTCTTGTTAGTGTAATGTTTAAACTTTATTTTTGAAAATATCAAAGCCTCGTTTGGTTTGCGGAATAGATCCCGGAATGGAAGGACTATTCCTATAGAATAATCATTCCTATATTTGGTAAGGGCCTATTACTAGAAATAGTTATTCTCCTAACTATTCCCTTACGAAGATGAATAGGTATTCATTTTAAAAATGAGTGGAATATTTATTCTTTTCCTATCAGAATAGAATTATCGTAGCCACTTTTTATAAAAGCCCCTCACACTCCAACGACTAAATAAATCTGCCTTCGTCTTTGTTCATCTTCTTCGTTAAACTCTCGCCCCCCATCTTTTCTTTCTCCCATCTCTCTCTATGTTTCTCTATATCTATGTCTCTCTTATTAATGGTTTTTTTTTTTCTGAATACTCTCTGTTATATTCTTTATCTCTCTGTTATACGTTTTTCTTTGAAAATTCTCTGTCTCTCTGTTAATGGGTGCATGTCTGAAATTCTTTACTTCTTTGAGGATGTAACCCAATGCCATAGTACAAGAAATAAAATCCATGGAGATATACCCATCCGATTGCCTGCCTTGTTGGGATGATTATTTGTGGATTACCGGATGGATATTTGGTTTAGGATTTTTGGTGGGTGTTATGGTTGTGTTGATTTTCGATTATGGTTAGCATGTGGGTGTGAAAAGAATAAAGTTTATGGCAGGAAGAAGAAGCAGATCGATTAGTGTAAAAAAGAAATTAAAAAAAATAAACGAAAAGAGAGAAGCAGATCGTGGAGGTGATTTCTAATCTAAGGACATTTTTTTTTTTTTTCATTTTTGCACATTATTTTGTAGTCTTACGGCCAAGGCAAAAAAAAAAAGCCACAAACTTTTTTTAAAAAAAAAGCTTTACAGAACTTTTTTTTTTGTTTTTTTTTTAAATATTCTAATATAACGGTTTATGTTTAAAAAATAAAGAAGAAAACGTCTTTAAATTATATTTGTATTATAAGGGTGTTTTAGGAAATTTGATTGCAATATGATTATATTCACCAGCGTATTCTATTGTATCAAACAAAAGAATACATATTCAGTTTTCTATTCCATCGTTACAACCAAACCAAAGAATATGAATAGTTATTTCATTCATCCTCATTCTATTCCAAGTAATAACTATTCATTTTCCTAATGGAATAGTCATTTCGTAAACCAAACGAGGCCCAAGATTTGACCTCACGCATAACAAACGAAATACGCAGCAAATATAGCAAATATTATTCTGCAACAATTATGTAATCATAAACCACAAAATATAAGCAACCACATAATCTGTTAGAAATATAATACAATAATGCACAGCTGAAGAAAATTATTCGGTACCTCTTATGCACCGAATATAGGATCTGACATAGTTATTCCACATGCATTCATTCTTGAATCTCCAATATTTCTTCTATTACTATTAGTGGTGGAGCACATTACTAGAGTAATACCCATATATTCACAGTCTAAGTGCCTCACCACATCAGAAAATCAAAGAGAGAGATTTTTGGCTTTTAGCTTTTTCTATTATCACAATGTTGCAAACGCTTCTATACACACAAGCATATGTTCATTTGCACACACTGCTAATTATATAGAAGCCTTTTTGTAACTTACACATTTAGTACAAGTTAATAGTGTGGAGTAATGATCAAAACATTACTCCACATTCATTTCTTTTTCAACTTTTGGGTTGCTCACTAATGGGCACCATCAATTGCTACATAATTAACATAAGAATTTTGTTGACGAAGTGAAAACTCTTTAAATTATTTAAAAGTAAAATTACTTTAGGACGATCAAATCTAGTAAACCAATCACTAAACTTACAAGCATAGTAAACTTACAAACCCCCTTGTAAAATACTAAGACCATATGTAAACAGGAAAATTCATCACTTGCCTCCTTGCCCACGACATCTCCAGTTCCTCACTAGCCAACCTCCTTCATTTGTTTCTTTACTAACTCATCAGTAGACCTCAAGTTAATCGAACAATGATCTTTTGGTTTGAACAATAAAGAACTAGTCCAAGAGAGATGACAAGAGAAGCTCTAATATAAAACCCTTTTGGTACACAAAAAGAATGAAGCTAAGCAACAATGTAGAACTCTCTAAAGGCTTAGGTTTAGTATTCACACATCCAAAGACTCCTTATATAGAGAAAGGATGAAAAAACCTAATGTTTTCAAGTAGAAACCAACTTTGCATTATGCAGGAAAATCGACTTTGCAACCTCTGTTGGTCTTCTGAAGCTTGTCCCAAATGTTGAGAATCTAACCCATCATCAACCGTCTTTTTAAGCTCTAATTAATAATTGTGTAAGAATTGAAGTTGGCGTTAGGGTTTGAGTTTTGCACTCTTTGTAACCCAAAATGTATTTGGGTGGGATACATAAATTTCTTTCAATTCAATTTATAAGAAATTTATGTCCGACCAGTGGCAGAGAATTAAAATAAGTTGGCGTTAGGGTTTGAATTATTGAGCATTTCTCAGCCACCCTTCCACCTATGCGTTCGTGAGGCAGTGATGTAGTACTTCAAAAAAAGGGCAAAGCTTATTTTCAGCCGGATAGTAATATAAGAGCTTATTTGAAATCGGCTTAAGAGCACTCCCATCTACTGATCCATTTCTTTCCTTTAGCTAGAATAGGTAACTAAAATGTCAAAAACGTCCTCCATTAGATAGTGCAAACCAAATCTAAAATGGATTTGAGAAGAATCGATGTACAGTGTCACGCCCCATGTGGCGTGACACTGTACATCAACGCATGATTTTTTTTTTGTTTCTCTCTCTCTTCCCTCCGCCTACTTTCATTCTCTCTTCACAGCTTATTTTTGTCTGACTCTTCCTTTCACCAATGACACCTCTCTCTCTCTCTCTCTCTCTCTCTCTCAAAGCAGAAGTCTTTGCCTCTCTTCTTTCTCAACGCATAGACAAAAAAAAAGAAGAAAAAAAAGGAAGGTTTCCTTCTTCTGCGTCTCTTGGGTGTTGGCCGAATGGCCAAACTTGGGGTGATTTTAATGTTCTTCACTGTTCTCCACGAACAATCAGGACTCGGAAGAAATTGATTTTTGTCTGATTTTCAGAGGGAAGGCGTCTGATTTTCGTTTGATCTTTTGGTGGTGAGACGTCTGTGGGGGATAGAGGAGGGGGGAGGGAAGAGGAGAGGAGGGAAGTTTATAGATTCCGCTTCTCAGTCCTCTATCATCGTCGTCGGTGCCGGTGCCCGTGCCAGTGCCGATGCCACTTCTTGCGGGGGTGCTGTGTTGGTGATAGTAGAGAGTAGTGGGGGGTGATTTATGCCGCCAGATNGGGTGTTGGCCGAATGGCCAAACTTGGGGTGATTTTAATGTTCTTCACTGTTCTCCACGAACAATCAGGACTCGGAAGAAATTGATTTTTGTCTGATTTTCAGAGGGAAGGCGTCTGATTTTCGTTTGATCTTTTGGTGGTGAGACGTCTGTGGGGGATAGAGGAGGGGGGAGGGAAGAGGAGAGGAGGGAAGTTTATAGATTCCGCTTCTCAGTCCTCTATCATCGTCGTCGGTGCCGGTGCCGGTGCCAGTGCCGATGCCGCTTCTTGCGGGGGTGCTGTGTTGGTGATAGTAGAGAGTAGTGGGGGGTGATTTATGCCGCCAGATGGGTTTCCTGGGGTGTTTTTGGTGAAGATAGACTTTTAATTAAAATGAATAAAAAAAAATTAAAAATATTATTTTAATAAAATAGAGAAGATGTTTAGATAAGCTGATAAATACAAGTTTTGAAAATCAGTTAGCTAAACTAACAAAAGTGAGTTTTTGTTAGCTATTTTGGCTAAAAGTTTAGATTATCCGATAGGAGTGCTCTAAGAAGTGTTTTTAGTACTACTTAAAAAGCCGTGCCAAACAAAAATAAGTCTATTAGATGAAAAACTTAAAAAATGCTTTTTCTTTTTTAACTTTTTTGCTCTAAAAAAAAAATCCAAAACTATGTTATAAAAAAAAGCTTGAAAATGAGACATTTAAAAAAGCTCTTTCATGGCTTTTTTTTTTTAATAGACAAAAGCTCTATTTCGTAAAATCATTCTAAACAGTCTCTAAAGATTTTGCTAGCAGGGCTGTAAATAAATCAGTTCGTTTGACAGTACGCTCGATACTCGCTCGGTAAAACTCGACTCAAGCTCGAACTTGGTGCTATACAAACCTGCTTGTTATTGTAGAAACCTGCTTGATTAGTAAATGATACATACCTAACTCGCTCGACAGAACTCGATAGGTCGTTTAAGGCTTGACCGGACCGGCTCGCCCGACTTGTTTAGGGCTCACGAGCCTAGTAGGTTAATATATACTAATTAACTTAATATTACTAAAAAACTAACTAACTATGTAAGTATATTTAAGTAGTTACCTATAGTATATACGTCACTCTGATTAATATATATATATAGTTAATTTATAAGTAACTAACTATATTAATTAAGTAAATATAGTATTTCATATTAATTATAATATTTTGATATATAGTAATATTACTATGAATGTATGTATCAATGTGTGTATGTATATCTATTATTAAAACTAGGAAATGAGGGAATGAGGATTCGCCAACAAAAAACTCCAACTACTTTCTGGCATTACCGGAACATTGAGGCCTGGTGTTCTTATAGCATTAATGAGTGTTAGTGGAGCTGGAAAAACAACTCTTTTGGATGTTTTAGCAAGAAGAAAGACCAGTGGCTATATCAAAGGGCAAACAAAGATTGGAGAATATCCCAAGGTTCAAGAAATGTTTGCTAGGATATCTAGTTATTGTGAGCAAAATGATAAACATTCTCCTCAAATCACTATAGAAGAATCGGTCATCTATTCTGCTTGGCTACGTTTGTCTCCTGAGATAGACTAAAAAACTAGAGCTGTAAGACCTCCATGTACTGACTGATATTAAGTCAAAGGTTTGGTTGTATATCCATTGTTGAGATAATAATTTGTGGAAGTTACTGTGGCATGTCTTGTAGGAATTTGTGGACGAAGTCCTGCAAACCATTGAGCTTGATGAAATAAAGGATGCCTTAATAGGCATACCTGGGATTAACAATCTTTCAACAGAGCAGCGTAAGCAACTTACAATAGCTGTGGAGCTTGTTGCCAACCTTTCTTTTATCTTCATGGATGAACCAACAACAGGTTTGGATGCAAGAGCAGCTGCAATTATGATGCGAGCAGTGAAGAATGTAGCTGATACAGGAAGAACAATTGTTTGTACTGTCCATCAACCTAGTATTGACATATTTGAATCATTTGATGAGGTGAAAAAACAATTTCTGAGCATTTTAAAAGTAAAACTACGACTAGCTTTTATATGTGAAACCAAGAAGAAGCTATTCTGTTGCTTCTGGAAGTGTTGTTGATCTCAGTAGTACATGCATGACTACTAAAGAAACGGGCAAGGAGTTTTGACTTTTAGCGGCGATGGAGTAAACAATGTACTCTGTTATGGTGCAATCAGAGTACAAACTCAGGAGCTTCATTCCAGCATAGTTTCCAAAAGGAGAAAATGAGAAATAGAGTTGGACATGCAATATTTTTCTTGTTATCAATTCTTGAAAAGTTATTTAGCTCATGCCTCTTTTTTCTTTTTCAGCTGATCCTTCTAAAAACTGGTGGACACATGATATACTCTAGACCATTAGGACAACATTGAATTAGGGTTATAGAATATTTTGAGGGCAGTTTGCTGTAAGAATACATTTATATATTGCATTTTTTCTGCTTTCGTTCTTGTTTGGTAATACTACTTTATTTGAGTGGTTAAGTTGATAAATCTTCATTTTAATTAACTTATACTCTGACAGGGTATTTCGGGAGTTCCAAAGATTAGAGATAATTATAATCCAACAACATGAATCTTAGAGGTCATTTCTACATCTGTAGAAGCTGAACTTGGTGTAGATTTTGCCCATAAATACAGGGAGTCTACTTTATATGAGTGAGTAGTTGTGTTCAATTGCAACTGACCCTAGTTGTGTCTTGTGTAATGTTAAATAATATGTTGCTAGTGCAAAAGTAACTTAGGTTCCGTTTGTTTCAACGTAAAATGTTTTCTATTAGAAAATATTTTTAGCTGAAATCATTTTCCTGAAAAATGATTTCAGCTAAAAACATTTTTTTTTTGCGTTTGGCTTGTACAGAAAATCAGTGACAGTGGGTGACCTTTGGCGGCAGTGGAGAATGAATTGTAAAAGAGAGTGCGTGTGAGAAGGATAAGCTCAAACTCGAAAAATGATTTACGATTTTAAAAAAAGGAAACCATTTTATGAAAATTAAAGAAGATTTTTCTGGTCAACCGAAAATGGTTGCCATTGGACCATGTTTTCGGTCGCACCATACATTGAAAAATAGGGAAAACATTGCTCCAAAAACATTTTACATCAAAATAAATGGAGCATTAGATGTGGTAGAGTTTTATCATAGCTTATTCTGGATGTCAGATAATAAGATCAAAAGATGCAACTAATTTGCTTGACATCTGTTCTGAAAAGCATGGGGAAAGGGCCTAGTATTATGTTTGTCCTTCCATTAAAGGTTAGGTTTAATGTTAGTGGCCTTAAGACAAAACTCTTACACTAAGGGGCCACTTATAAGGTGGGAAATTCATTAGATGTTAATGATAATTCTTCAGGGTCATTAATAAAAGATGCACTCTATATCTGGGACCTACAACTATAGGGCATAAAAAGAAAATATTGAAATCTGTTTTATGTATTGGCAAGGGTTTTATAAAACAACGCATTATTTGGAATATGGGTCATTTCTCTTTTTCCAAGACCTAGGGGCAGCAGAATGTGCAGTTTGTTATGGTAGTTTTCATATGTCATATGACCTATGATTGCAGGTAAATGTAGTATTCAACCAAATTTTTCTCTGAAGTGCAAGTAGAAGCTTCAGTTTATTTATTCAGAAGCCATCAATGTGTGTGAACAATCTTTTATTTGCTTTACTATTTCAGCTCCGGTCATGGGCACAGTGTCTCAAACCGAACTTGTTCATTCAGTTGATTTATGTTCAATTGTAATGGAACTTAGAAAGAGCTCTCTCTTCTCTCTCTCTCTCTCTCTCATATACTATATATATATATATATTATATATATATTATAAATGTGGTGTGTGTGGATATAAGGTATCATGGTTCTTGCTAATCTCTCTTGGATATGACTCCTACTATTACCCCATTTGCAAGAACAACAAAGAGCTTGTGAGGCAGTTGAGAGTACTCCACCTCCTGGTTCAAGAGATCTGCATTTTCCTACCCGCTTTTCACCAAATGGTTGGGGGCAAGTCAAGTCTTGCCTGTGGAAACAACAGTTGGCTTATTGGAGGAATCCTGCATACAACTTGATGCGTCTCATGCATGCGCTTGTAGCAGGTTTTATATTTGGGGCAATATATTGGAACCAAGAAAAAAAATTGTGAGTTTTCATATTTTTTTAGTCTACCTTTTTTCTTGTACAAAAATATCACATGAGAAATTACTAGTCTTATTCATCTTATCTAAAATTGTGAGTTATAGTACAACTAGACAATAAGCATGATTCTCACAGATATAGGTTTCCCCTTTGCTCAAGACTAAGCACTACATCCGTAAGATATATATTTTTAGGAGTATTGCAAAGAGCAAACTGTTTTTTTTTTTATCCGTTAGAAATAACCAGCAGAACTTGTTCAATGTATTTGGTTCAATGTACGCTGCTGTGCTCTTCTTGGGCATAAATAACTGCTTAACAGTTATATCACATGTCACAACAGAGCGAACTGTTATGTATTAGGAAAGATTTTCAGGGATGTACTCTTCATGGGCTTATTCACTTGCACAAGTATAATTTTCTTTGGAGCGTATTGAAATTATTATAGACTTGATTTCAAGTTAGTATGAGTCATCTCAAATGAAGTCAATTTAATGTACTTCGGATTCTTGTTAGATCTTTGATAGTGATATTATGAGCCATCTCACATGAGCACCCGGACCTGCTCAGGCACTTGCTTAGGCTGCCTAGGCGCCTGTTTGAGCAAGTGAGGCTTAAGTGCTCTCTCTCATTAGCTACATCTACACATATTGCATGCAATATGGGTAGCTCATTACACCCATCCCAATCCCCATCCCCATCCCTTTTTCTAATTGTTTGTTATACTTTTGCAGCTGTTGATCCACCAGAGAGAGAAAGAGAGGAACCTATGATGAAGATTAGGGGCCTCTTCTTTAGCTAGTATTTTTTGGCTTATACAGTTGCGAATACTGATTTTGTAGGTGATGGTGGAAGTTCCCTATCTTTTCACTGAAACTGTTTTATTTGTGATAATCACATATCCAATGATTGGATATTATGGATCAATTTATAAGGTTTTTTGGTACTTCTATGCAATATTATATTCATTGTTGTACTTCAATTATTTGGGAATGCTACTTGTGCCATTGACGCCGAACTTCATGATAGCTTCAATTTTGTCCTCGGCCTTCTACACAATACTCAACCTGTTTTCTGGTTTTCTGATACCTAAACCGGTAAGCTGTTAAATGCCTGCAAAACTCGTCTATAATGCATGGGTGTGAACATTTTGAATATATGTGTGTGTGTGTGTGTGTGTGTGTGTGTAGTTGAAATGAGCAGGTTGTATTACTCTTTGCAGCAAATTCCAAAGTGGTGGGTCTGGGTGTATTATCTTACTCTTACATCTTGGTTGCTGAACGGTTTGCTTACTTCACAATATGGAGATATAAATACGGAAATCATGGTATTTGGAAAAATCAAAATGGTATAGTGGCTGCCTTCTTAAAAGATTACTTTGGGTTTCACCGTGATCGCTTAGCTCTTGTGGCAGTTCTTCTCATTGCCTTCCCCTTGTTTTTTGCTTCCTTGTTTGCATTTTTTATAGGACAGTTGAATTATCAGCGTAGGTAAATCTTTTGTCTATCTGTGGAGGACGAAAATGTTAAAGTATTAATTAAAGTGTTAAATTTATTCTCTTTTGTAAGTTTCAGTTTTTGAGATAATTGATAATTTAATATGGTATTCGAATAAAATGTTTTAAGTTCGAACATTGTCTATGACATTCGCTTTCATTTTAAATTAAATATTTTACATGTTGGGCCTCACTTATTAAGACGTGACACTTTGATCTTGTCCACTCAATTTGTGGCTTGTTCGGATGGACTCTTCTCTACTCCAAGACGTGACTCGGCTAAAACGTGCCATCCATGTTTGCCTTAAGTTCGTTCAGACGAGGCGCTTAAGTACTTTTTAAGACCTAATGCATCACACTATACTTAATTTATGCCACATTTTCTTGGACGTTACACGGGTCTCGTCCCTAACCTTGGTCTCCTTTCCCATGGCTAAGGGTGGTCTGATCACTCTTTCAACCTCTCATCTACTCTTTTTATTATATTTATTATTATTATTATTATTATTATTATTATTATTATTATTTATATAATAGAATGACACTTTGGTCATTTTAAATCTTAAATTGATACGTGTGCAACTTTCTGTCCATTTTAACCTCAAATCTAATGGATGGGAAGTAATTGGCAGATTGAGGCCCTTAGGTTCTTGTCTAGGCAGGACTTTTCTAATTAATATTTTTTAAAGTTTTTTAGTTTATATTGTTTTCTAGTTGACTAGAGACCTAATGTGGTACATCGATCTACTTTGTTTATGCCACATTTTCTTGGGCGTTACACTTGGTTCACCCTCAGCTTGGTTCCTTCCCATGGCCAAGGAGTTGATTCCGATTATCCTTTCAACTCTCATATTTTTTTTTTTTATTATTATTATGGAACGAGTTTTCCTCAAACTAGGTTGGAGGAACTTCTCAATCTCATCTATAAAAAGTGTTATGTGTCCCTTTGCAATGTGAGAAGTAAATGCATGTTTAAATTGCAATGACAAAGTTGTAAAAAAATTTAATAAAAAATGCATATGCCTTATTCCAACTTTGTCCTTGCAATTAAAAACGCATGTGCTTCTCATATGTTAAAAGGGACACATGACCTTTTATAGATGAGATTGGAGAAAAACTCTGTCCTATTTATTATTATTTATTATTATTATTATTATTATTATTATTATTATTCTAGAATGACACTTTGGTCATTTTAAATCTTAAATTGATACTTGGTGTAACTTTCGGTCATTTTAACCTCAAATCTAATGGAGACCAGGTTTAACTTACAACACAATTGTAGTCTCAGGGGTCCTTTGTTATTAAAACACAACTCCACTAACACCCTCATTCCTTATTAAAGTCACACATTTTCTCATTTGATTAATGATTATATTCTATTTAATCGAACATTTATTCAGTTTTAATATTAAAAATATGCTCCAACACTAGTAAGTTTTGTGATTCGAATTTACGAAAACAGGAACTGGGAATATTTTACAGGTAATGACAACTCTAGCAAATCTTATAAATTATTAATTATATATTTTTTTTTCCTGATAATAATAGCCGGGGGAGAAAGAGGAAGGGATTATTATATTAATGTGCTTACCAATTACAACTACTACTTTTGGAACGACCAAAGTGTGCCATTTAAATTGAAAGGAATCTTTCCATCCAAGTAATATTTCTTTAACTCATCCCATTGGCTAATTTTACGGGAGAAGGGTACGTACGTACGTAATGGTATACGTCATTCATGTATGACCAATTTTTTTTTTTTTTTTTTTTTTTCTATTCTACCAATTTAATTCCTCTTGTCGAGCCTCCTTAATTATTATTCATTTTATGTTTGATGATGCATGCATGTTTATGATTTTATCTTCCATTTGCATATTATATATATATATATATGATCTTATCTAGCCATGTTCCATGAAATTAAAGTCAAACCCTTGCATCTGCCTTAAATAAGTAATATTCTGAATCTTGAAAAGGATTTATCAACGACAGAAACATCTTATGGTTCATGAACTCTCTCTAGCTATCTCGCTGTTCAAATACATTATATATTTTTTTTTTGATGAATAAATACATTATATTTTATACCCAGCCTTTCAACTTCCTTGGCTATTAAAAGACAACTTCGATCTTATGGTTTGAACATAAAAAAGGTATTGCATATCTATATATATATATATAGAGCTAGCCTCTTTCTTGCAAGTTTGAAGCTCTTCAAGTTCATCAAAAAATGGCTCAGATGGTTGGCACAGATGAGATAGAGTCATTGAGAATTGAGTTGGCGGAAATAGGAAGAAGCATTAGATCATCTTTCCGGCGTCAGACCTCAAGTTTCCGAAGCAGTTCGGGATTGAGTTCTACAAAGGGTGATGCTGACGCTGATCAGGATGCTTTACAGTGGGCTGCAGTTGAGCGGCTGAGATCATCCTTATTTGATGAGGATGACGATGCTGAAGGTACTGATCATAATAAAGTAAAACAGGTGATTGATGTTTCTAAGCTTGCAGCTCTAGAAAGGCATGTCTTCATAGAGAAGCTCATCAAACACATTGAGAACGACAACCTTCGCTTGCTGCAAAAAATTAGAAACCGAATAGACAAGTAAGCCATTGACTCTTCGCTGTATATCTATTTCTTAGTCGCCTCAGCTTCTTTGTAAGCCAGAAAGGTTTTTTTCTTTTTTTGTTGAACCCCACACAGTCCAATGAGCTGGTATAACCAGTTTTGCTGACAATTTTTTTTAGGGAAATGCTAGAGCATTTACTAGTATATTTCTCGCATTTTTTTATTTTTTAAAATTACCATTGAATCTGTGGTCCTCATATGATGACTCACATGCGAACACAAATCTAATGGTGATTTTAAAAAATAGAAGGATGGAAGAAGGATAAGAGAATGAAATATAGCATTTCTCTTTTTTTTATTACCTTTTCTGCCAGCTAGCTTGAAGATTTTCTTTAGAGCTGTGGCTGAAATGTTGTCAAGATATTAAAATTTTTTTTTGGTCTTTTGTAATTTTTTGTGTTTTGTATCTGTGCTGTTTATTGGTATTTGTTTTTGCTCATCTATAACCAAAAAAAAAGGAAAAGAAAAAAGCCATTTACTCTTTCGTTGCTTGTAGAGCTCATTATTAATGTTTGTATTGCACTTCTTTTGAAGTCTTCATTTATATAGAGTCGAGTACTTTTGTCCATGCATGCGAACCTGAAATATTGTTTTTGTAGAGTTGGTGTAAAATTGCCCACTGTGGAGGTGAGATACAAAAATCTGCGAGTGGAAGCAGAGTGTGAAGTGGTATACGGCAAGCCCCTTCCAACACTCTGGAATTCTCTCAAAAGCACGCTCTCTGTAAGTAGTTCATTTTTGGAGCTTGATCATTAATAGACTATGTCAATGAATTTCTGGACAGTTCAGGAGATGATTAAAATTAATGTATTCATTACAGTCATTATTATAAGATGTTTCTATACAATTCGGACGCTCGAAGTTGCCTTCTTCAATATGATGTGTGACATGTCTCACTCGTAATATTATATTAATTAATTACAGTTATTATTATTAGAAGTCCATTTTTTTTTTCTTCTGTACAGGACTTCGTTAAGCTGCCAGGTTCAAAGACACGTCAAGCCAAGATAAGCATCATCAGTGACGTTAGTGGAAACATCAAGCCCGGCAGGTAGCCATAAAGCTTTTATCTAAGTCAACTGTGCTTAATTTAAGAGGAATGCTGGAAGGTTTACCGGTATCTTTCCAGCATCTCTTTCCCACTAAGTGGAATATTATTATTATTTTTTATTATTTTTTTTATTTAAACCCACTGAATAGAAGAGGAATCCTCTTAATTTAACTCCATAAATAGTAATTAATTGCCTTTTCTTGGTCATCTGTTTTTTTTTTTTTTTTTCCGTTTTTCCCTTGCCCTTGTACTTGTAGTGCCTTGAAGGCTTGACCTTCCACCCAGTCATTCCTTTTTGTTTCCCACGACACGAGCCACTTGTCTTTTGACCCTCTCAGCTTGCTACCATGGTTGCTATAACTTTAGCTTCTCATGCATGCATGCAGACATTTCATTTATATCGTTTCTTGTTCCTGCCATCCTTCTCACGATCGATCCCCATCTTAGCTGTGTGCTTTGATGAAATGATGTTTCTTGATTGTCCAATGATTTGCTTAATAAAGCAAAACCTTTGTAAAAGGTCAAAGAAAAGTTGGTGGAGTTAACAATGATTGAATATTGAAAATTTATTACAAGAAATAAAACTAAAATGAAACCAGATTGGTCTAGCATAGAAATTTTATGATCTCCTTAATTAAGGGGATTATTTGATAGACTAAGGCACAAAAATCCCATTCTCTTTAAGGGATTCAAGCTACCATCTGTTTTTATAAGATAATAGGCTGACTAATTGTGCACTAGTGGTTGAGTGCAAACTTCCATCATAAGCACATTTTTATTTGGCCCGAAATCTGAAGTGTGTATGAATGTGATTGTGCTTATGAGTTGGAAAAATTATATTAAGGAAAAACTTCACTTACCCTTTAACTATCATGTCTTTTTTAATTTTTTCTTTATTTTCTATTTATTTCAGCGTAAAATGATTTTTGAAAAAATATCTTCCTTATTTTTCGATATTTGGTGCGACGGAAAATAATAGTCAACAAAAAACATATTTGGTTTGACCGAAAAAGCTTATTTAATTTTCGTAAAATGATTTTTCTTTTTTAAAATCGCAAATCATTTTTTAAAGTTAAGCTTCTCATTTTTGAATCGTCGGACCACTGCCAAAAAATATTGCCAGACCTTTCTGGACCACCGTCGAAATCTAGTTGAGACCTCGCCAGGACACAGATGGGACACCGCGGGACTCGTTGTGACCCTGCGAGACACCGTTGTGACATAGTTGTAACCCCTCCTAGACACCGTCAGGATCCCGACGAAATATCGCTACATGGGACCTCGTCAGGAATTCTTCGGGACACCGCCATGACCCTGTTAGGACACCATTGAACAAATTGCTGAAACTCGTCGAGACATTGCTGGGATCCCGCTCGACCACCGCCAGAACTCGATCAGGACCCCACCAAGACACATCTAGGACTCCTATGTGACATCGTCGTGACGTCGCCTCAAATTTATTAATATTTTTATGTTGTGAATAAAAAGTAATTTTTATAAATTAATATGATTGAATAAAAATATAAAAAAAATATTTGTAATTTTCTAACAAAACAAACGCTAAAAATATTCTTCAACGAAAAATATTTTCTTAAAAAATAATTTTTTAAAAAATATTTTTCAAAAAAAAAAAAATTGTCGAATCAAACGAAGCCTTAAAAATAAACAAAAAATTGCAATGTGAGGTTCTAATTTATAAGCCCCTTTCATTAATAACTCCCGACCGTTTGATTTTTTTTTTTTTTTTGTTTTTAATTTAAACCGTTAGCATGTGAATATCCGTTTACTCTCATAATTTTGTTTTAATAAAACTACTGCCCTTAGTTTAAAGAAATAATAAAATAAAATAATTCAAAAAGCAAAAAGTAAAAAGAGGAAAAAAAAATCAGAAAAAAGAGGAAGGAAGTGCTTTAGGGGCGAAGTTGGCATTGAAGAGGAGGAGCTGCGCGAGTGTTGGTCTAGGTGATGAACCTCAGACCTCACTGAAGATGTGGATGTGACCAGAGGCACTGTAGAAAGACGGTAATGGCCGCTTTTTGGGTCGACTTGTCGGCAATGCCGAAGAGCGGAACTCTCTGAGTGGGGATGACGGAACCGAGGCGGTTGGTGGCAACGGAGGTGACGTTGCACTGGCAGGCGCAGGTGCTGCCGTTAACTCAAAATTAAGTCAATCTTTATATCCTTTTTTCACGCACGTGGATTAACCCTTTTTCCTATATTAGACACTTAAGTCCAATTACAGAGTCAATTATAAATTAAGACAACTTGTCTCGTGAGAGGTAGTTTTGTAAAAAAGTCATGTTTGTATGCGGAATGACTATTCTTTATAATAGCCTTTATTAAGAATGGAATGAGTAAAATGAATTAGCTTAAAAATAGTCATCTCGATAATGAATGAGAGAATGATTATTTTTTAATTGAGAGACATTTTCTAATTACAATTAAAATAGCTATTACAAACTTAATATATTGTACTCTTTTAATTTTTAATAAAGGCTATTTTAAAAAATAATATTCCGGGTACTAAACGTGTTCTAACTTTTCATTAAACGTCAAATTTCACATGTTCTCATTCAATTAAGCAAACCCACTTAATTAATATTTCACTCCTTTTAATATTAAAGTGCATAACAGAAAATATTATATGATACTCTATATACTAAACTTGGAAAAGGAAAATATTGAGAATGTTGAATATTTTGTGGTAATGGAACTTGCAATGGTAAGCTCAATTCTCTCTTTACCGGATGAGATAAGTTAATCTATATATGTCCATGCTGTTCTCTGTGTATATGGATTTGGATGAATAAGACAAACTCAAAAATAAGTTCCTCAATTTGTTGGTTTGTGCTTGCATCTTTTAGATGAACTTTGTCTCTATTTTAGTGATTTAGATCGGTGTTTAAAGACTATTTGAGGACCCTGCATTATATTTTTTAAGATATGGGAACATATATAATTTGATTGTCATGCTGTATTCATTGGAGGTGCTCATAAACATAGAATTTTCACTTGGGGGCTATTATTCAGGATTGATTTCTTATCACTTGGTGGTATCTGATTTTTATGAAATATATACCGCTACCGTCTTTATACACAAATTTATGATACTTTTGATTGGAATAACTTCCCCTCAATTTTCAAAGCTTTCTTTGATTTTACAATTTGTTTCCTTTTATCTATTAGCAACCTCCTCATAAAATATTTTGGGATGCAAGTATATTTACATAGCCTTAACTTTCTGCAGGATGACTCTACTGCTTGGTCCCCCAGGTTGTGGGAAGACCTCCATTTTAAAGGCTTTGTCGGGGAATCTGGACCAATCTCTCAAGGTTTTACACTTCAATAATAATTGAATGCATCTATGATCAGCCTGATTGAGATCATATATGATCATTAATTGGGATAGTTTGAAGCTATAATTTGTGATGCAAACTTGCAGGATGATGATTGAAAAAATCAAGAAATCTCAAAGAAATACCTATTAGGGTCCTGAAATCATAAATTATACAGTTGAATTATATGCGAATCTCCTTATTTTGTATATTGAATTCAGCTAGATTATATCTAGCATACTGTATATACATTTTGAGTTATTAATTTTTGGTTGGGAGCTACTTTAGTTTGTAGTCTTACTGAGCATTGTATTATCTATCTGTTTTCGTCTAATAGCTTACTGGGGAAATTTCCTATAATGGATACAAACTAGAGGAGTTTATTCCACAAAAGACTTCAGCTTATATTAGCCAAAATGACGTGCACATTCCTGACATGACTGTGAGGGAAATACTGGACTTTTCAGCCCGTTGTCAGGGTGTTGGAAGCCGGGCAGGTAAGTTTTCCTTGGAGTTCACTTTGGAGATGATTTAGTTATAGACACCCTATAAAACGCACAACAGTGATGAGAATAACATCACCGTTTATTTTTGGTCTAATTAAGAGGTTATGATGGAAATCGGTAAAAGGGAGAAGGAAGCTGGAATTGTTCCGGATCCAGATATAGACACTTACATGAAGGTACCGGTTTCATCTCTAGTCTTCTTTTCCTTCATGTTTGTGAACTCATCCATACAGCAATAGGATGATTAAATTGTTGTTCACTATGTATGAAAATGAGAAGCCAACTAGTTGGCTACATGAAATAAATTACAGTGGTTGACCTACTTCCCTTTGTTTTTAACAACAGACTTGGAAACTAATCCCATCAACCTCATGAGAAACTTTGTTTCTAAAATGATGCAAAACTTCAGATAATTTGAAATATTATTGATGAAACCTTTGAAGCTGAATCCTCTTACTCTGAGAAAGTTCTCTGTTGGATGTGGAAACATTCATAGCCTTAGCAAAAGATTTTGCAATATATCACACTGTGATCACACCATGGTTATTATTACTTAGGGAATGAAATAAGACAACCTTAATTTAGTTTTCTTTCAAATTTAGTGTTGAGTTTATATGTGTGATTATCAAAAAGATTTAAGTCCCACATTAGATAGATGTTACAAGTGTGAGAGATTAATATAGCATAATTGGGCAAAAACCCATAGACTTAAGTTTTTAGGTTAAGTAGTGTCCCAACATGTATTATGGGCTCCCAAACATTTAGATTTTTTAGTTCATGATATTATGAGTATTACCATCTCATATATCATGATTCTCATTTTGGATTATTATGATAATATCAAACAATGAATGAGAATTGACAGGCCTACTCTATGTTTTCCCAACGAATAATAGTGCACTCAATGCATTTGAATGTACTCTTTGTCAAGAATATGTTGTACCAGCAGCTACGGTGCACTCATGCAAGTCAATTAAAGCAATTTGCAGCAGTAGTCATTGTATTATAGTTAGTGGAGTCATTGATTGAAATTAGATGGTTATAGTTTTAAAACTCTCAAAGCTTTGCAGAGTCAATTTATAGCATTTTGCATGATATCATATTATGTTGTGCGTACTTCTTAATGGTATTGGGAAGGTTCTATGTTGTAATATTGATGTTTTATTTGTTTGGACAGGCAATTTCTGTTGAAGGACTAAAAACAACACTTCAAACAGACTACATACTAAAGGTCATTCTCTTTTAACAAAGCTGAAAGCAAACATGTACTCTGTAATTCATATATGGACCACTACCTCACCAGTTTATGTCCATTGCTGACTTGGCTTCTCAGATCCTTGGACTTGATATCTGTGCTGACACTCTAGTTGGAGATGCATTGAGAAGAGGTATATCTGGTGGCCAAAAAAAAAGATTGACTACAGGTAATTTGAATAAAAAGAGTACCAGTCACTGTTTTTGCTAGTAGCATGAAATGCCTAAATCCCAATGCCAGGTTAGATTTTGACTACTTTGAGTTTGACTATTTTTTTTCAGGGGAGATGATTGTAGGTCCTACAAAAGCTCTATTTATGGATGAAATCACAAATGGCTTAGATAGTTCCACTGCATTTCAAGTTGTTACTTGTCTTCGGCAGCTGGTGCATATCACAGATGCAACTGTACTGGTTTCGCTTCTTCAGCCAGCACCAGAAACCTTCGATCTTTTTGATGACCTCATTTTAATTTCAGGAGGAAAGATTGTGTATCATGGTCCACGTGATCATGTTCTGGAGTATTTTGGGGATTGCGGTTTTAGGTGTCCTGAGAGGAAAGGGGTTGCTGATTTTGTCCAAGAGGTAAGTGCATAGCAGCTTACAATTGTTTTCTTATAAACTTTTAATTTGTTCAAAAGAACTACTTCATCCTCTGTTTATGCAGGTTATCTCTAGGAAAGATCAAGCACAGTACTGGCATCAAGCAGAAGTACCTTACAGTTATGTTTCAGTTGACATGTTCTCTAGGATGTTCAAGGAATCTCCTTATGGAAAGAAGCTAGATGAGCAGCTCTCTGAGCCATATGATAAATCCCAAAGCCATCAGAATGCTCTCTCCTTTAGTCCATATTCTCTTTCTGAATGGGAACTTTTTAGAGCTTGTGCGTCAAGGGAACTTCTTCTCATGAAAAGGAATTCTTTTATCTATATATTCAAAACAACTCAGGTTCAGATGATTTGTACTTTGTATATGTTCCTCGATCCTTTATGCTTTTTTTTTTTTTGTGGGTAGGGGCATTAAAACATATGCTCATTATTCCTATCACAATTCTTTATTTACTTTGTCAAATGCCCTGCAAAATCTAAAACATGTTTTGCTATTTCTATTTGCAGATTATTATTATTGCATGTATCACGATGACTGTATTTATACGGACTCGCATGGATGTTGATGTTACTCATGCAAATTACTATATGGGTGCCCTGTTTTATGCTCTTATTATCTTTCTTGTTGATGGGATCCCAGAGTTGTCCATGACTATTCAAAGGCTTGAAGTATTCTACAAACAGAAAGCAATGTGTTTCTACCCAGCTTGGGCTTATGCCATTCCAGCAAGTGTTTTAAAGATTCCTATTTCATTTGTGGAATCTCTAGTTTGGACATCTCTTACATATTATGTTATTGGTTATACTCCTGAGGCCCAGAGGTGAGTTTGACATGAAAATATGTATATTTATTTGTTCATTTCCCCCAGTTTTGGTTCATCAATTGGCAAATTAATGTCCAGAACTTTTCATAGGCTAGAGCATCCATACAGCATCTTCTTTTGCTCAAGCGGCGCTCCTTTTCCTTTATTTTATTTTTTATTTTTTTGGAAACTTTTTATACAAGTAAGGGTTTAATTTATCTATGTTGTCTAACAAAGACAAATGAAGTTAGCTTATACTTATGTAGCTGTCCAATATTAGGAATGTTAAGTGCAGCAGCAGTGTCAAATTCTGTTAGTTGTGACTCTTTAATCATTTGCTGGTTTTTAGGTTCTTCCGCCAGTTTGTTCTACTTTTTGCAATGCACTTATCTTCATTATCCATGTTCCGTTTCCTGGCCTCAATATTCCAGACTAATAATGCTTCGATGACAGCTGCAAGTTTTGCACTATTATTTCTCTTATTATTTGGTGGCTTCGTTATCAACAAAGGTAAGGTTAACTTTTTTTGTCAATCTCATTATTACAGAATGAGTTGAAAGGACAAACTGAGATATGCTGTTAATTGCAGCTTCTATGCCTGTTTGGTTGAAGTGGGGTTTCTGGGTTTCTCCCATGACATATGGAGAGATAGGCCTTTCTGTAAATGAATTTCTTGCCCCAAGATGGCAAAAGGTGAGTCTCTCATGGCATGAACTATTAGTTCCTTATGCCAAATCGTGAGATGCGGACATGGTATGTAATTAATTTTGACATTAACATCCAGAGTAAATAGATGGTCTTACCAGCTAAATTTTCTTTCCTTTCTTCTATGTAGATGTTGTCCACAAACACAACGATAGGGCGAGAAACACTTGAAAATCGAGGACTAAACTTTAATGGATCTCTATATTGGATATCACTTGGTGCCTTATTTGGATTTGCAATAGTTTTCAACATTGGATACATCTTGGCCTTAAGTTTCTTAAAGTGTAAGTTCTTTATTGTCATTATATTTTAACTTAAACAGGAATGCGAGGATAGATCCTGATCCATTCTCATTTAATGAACATAAGCTCCTGGATCATCTCGTGCTATTATTTCGCATGAAAAGCTCTCCAAAATTCAAGGAAGTGAAGATTCACACCATGGTGCCCACGTGGACAAAAAATCTAGAAATTCTCCTCCACAAACTAATATGGAACCAAATAAAGGTTAGATCAATTTTCTTGCTCTTCCGATTATTCTTCATATTATTACCAATCAATGTTTGTTTAGATATATTTCTCCAGCTATTTAATGAGTGCCTTGCCTTAATTCACAGGCAGGATGGTCTTACCTTTTACACCCTTAACAATAGTCTTTCAAGAAGTGCAATACTATGTTGACACCCCCTTGGTAATCACATTTAACATCATATAAGGTTCTCGTGGTTCCTCTCATTTTATTTTTCTTTTTTCTTTTTGGCTACTAGGAAATGAGGGAACGAGGATTCGCTAACAAAAAACTCCAACTACTTTCTGATATTACCGGTGCATTGAGGCCTGGTGTTCTTACAGCATTAATGGGTGTTAGTGGAGCTGGGAAAACAACTCTTTTGGATGTTTTAGCAGGAAGAAAGACCGGTGGCTATATCGAAGGGCAAACAAAGGTTGGAGGATATCCCAAGGTTCAAGAAACATTTGCTAGGATATCTGGTTACTGTGAGCAAACTGATATACATTCTCCTCAAATCACTGTAGAAGAATCGGTCATCTTTTCTGCTTGGCTCCGTTTGTCTCCTGAGATAGGCTCAAAAACTAAAGCTGTAAGATCTCCATGTACTAACAGACATGAAGTCAAAGGTTTGGTTTTATATTCATTGTTGAGCTAATAATTTGTGGAAATTGCTGTGGCATGCCTTGTAGGAATTTGTAGATGAAGTCTTGGAGACCATTGAGCTTGACGAAATAAAGGATGCCTTAGTTGGAATACCTGGGGTTAGTGGTCTATCAACAGAGCAACGTAAGCGGCTTACAATAGCTGTGGAGCTTGTTGCTAACCCTTCTGTTATCTTCATGGATGAACCAACAACGGGTTTGGATGCAAGAGCAGCTGCAATTGTGATGCGAGCAGTGAAGAATGTTGCTGATACAGGAAGAACAATTGTTTGTACTGTCCACCAACCTAGCATTGACATATTTGAATCATTTGATGAGGTGAAGAAACAATTTCTGAGCATTTCAAAAGAAAATTTGTGACTAGAATTTACATTTGAAAGCAAGAAGAAGCTATTCTGTTGCTGCTGGAAGTGCTGTTGATTTCAATAGTACATGCATGAGTACTAATGAGATAAAGAAACAGCCAAGGAAGTTTGACTTTTGGCTGCAATGGAGAAAACAATGTACTCTGTTCTGGTGCAACCAAAGTATAAACTTGTCTGGTTCATTTCAGCGTAATATCCAAAAAGAGAACAATGAGAAACAGTGTTGGATAGGCAACATTTTTCTTGTTATCAAATCTTGGAGGAGTTATTTAGCTCATGCTTTTTTTTTCTTCTTTTTTTTTGGCAGCTAATCCTTCTAAAAAGTGGTGGACACATGATATACTCTGGACCATTAGGACAGCATTCAAGTACGGTTATAGAATATTTTGAGGTCAGTTTGCTGTAAGAATATTTTTTCTACTTGCATTCTTGTATGGTAATATTACTTACTTTGAGTGGTTAAGTTGATAAATCTTCATTTTAATCAACTTTTACATTGACAGGGTATTTTGGGAGTTCCAAAGATTAGAGATAATTATAATCCAGCAACATGGATGTTAGAGGTCACTTCTACATCTGCGGAAGCTGAACTTGGTGTAGATTTTGCCCAGAAATACAGGGAATCTCCTTTATATGAGTGAGTTGTTGTGTTCAATTGCAACTGCCATTGGTTGTGTCTTGTATATATTTAAATAAAGTGTTGCTATTTCAAAAGGAACTTAGATGTAGCAGCATTTCTACTATAGCTTATTCCGGGATGTCAGATAATAGGATCAAAAGATGCAAATCATTTGTTGACATCTTTTTTGAAAACCATGGGGAAAGGGCTTAGTATTATGTTTGTCATTCCATTAAAGGTCAGCTTTAATGTTAGTGACCTTAGACAGAACTCTTACACGAAGGGGCCACTTATAAGGTGGGAAATTCATCAGATGTTAATGATAATTCTGCAGGGTCATTAATAAAAGATGCACTCTATATTTGGGGCCTACAATTGTAAGGCATAATTAAAAAAAAAAAAATCAGAATCTGTTTTACGTATCGATAAGTGTTTTATAAAACATGCATTACATGGCATTTTCTCTTTTTCCACGACCTAGGGGCATCCAAATATGCAACATGTTATGATAGCTTTCATATGACATATGACAACCAGATTGCAAGTAAATGTAGATTGCAAGTAAATGTAGTCTAAACTATTCCAACCAAGCTTTTTGCTCAAGTGTAAGTAGAAGCTTTGGTTTACTTATTTAGAGCCAATCATTGTGTGTAACATCAATTAACAATCTTTATTTGCTTTACTATCTTCAGCTTCGGCCATGGGCATAGTTGTTATAATATTGATTAAATGATTAAATTTAGCACTTCCTATTAGCTTAAGCTTTTGGAATAAGTAGTGTTTAACATGGTATCAGATTAGAGGTCTTAAGTTCAAACCTTGTCTCCGTCAATTTACTCCTTATTTCAATTAAATATTCCAAGTGTTGAGCCTCACGTATTAAAAAGGGAGTTTGAGATCAAACGTTAAGGGGAATGTTAGAATATTGATTAAATAATTAAATTTATTTCTTTCTATCAGCTTAAGCTTTTGAGATAAATGGTGATTTAAAAACCGTCTCTCGAACTGAAGTTGGTCATTCAGTTATTTTTGTTTAATTGTAACGGAACTTATAAAGAGTTATCTCTCTCTCTCTTTCTATATATGAATGTATGTGTGTGTGTGCATGTTGGTTATAAAGCATCATGATTGTGCTAATCTCTCTAATTATTGTGGAATCATATTATTGTCCTTAAGATGAATGATCTTCATATGACCTGTATTGCCATCTTTTAAATCTTGGATATGACTCCTACTATTACCCCATTTGCAGGAACAACAAAGAGCTTGTGAGGCAGTTGAGTACTCCACCTCCTGGTTCAAGAGATCTACATTTTCCTACCCGCTTTTCACAAAATGGTTGGGGACAAGTCAAGTCTTGCCTATGGAAACAGCATTTGTCTTATTGGAGGAATCCTTCATACAACTTGATGCGTATCATTCATGCACTTATAACGTCTTTAATATTTGGGGCATTATATTGGAATCAAGGGAAAAAATTGTGAGTTTTTATATTTTTTATATCTACTTTTTTTTCTTGTAGAAAAATATTGATCACATGAGAAATTACGAGTCTTCTTTATCTTGTTTAAATAAAGTTATGCACAGTGAGTTGTAGTATAACTAGACAATAAGCATGATTCTCATAGTTATAGATCTCTCCTTTGCTCAAGACTAAGCGCTACATCTGTAACTTATATGACTTCGTCTCTAAGATATGTATTTGAGGAGTTTTGCAAAGATCTAACCTTTTTTTCTTTTATCTGTTAGAGATAACCAGCAGAACTTATTCAATGTATTTGGTTCAATGTTTGCTGCTGTGCTCTTCTTGGGCATAAATAACTGCTCAACAGTTCTACCACATGTCGCAGCAGAGCGAACTGTTATGTATAGGGAAAAATTTTCAGGGATGTACTATTCATGGGCTCATTCACTTGCACAGGTATAATTTTCTTTGGAGCTGATTGAATTTATTGTAGACTTGACTTCAATATAGTATGAGTCATCTCAAATGAAAGTCAATTTAATTTACTTTGGATTCTTGCTAGATCTTCGATAGTGATAGCATGAGTCATCTCACATGTAATACGGGCAGCTCATTGCACCCGATCCTCATTCCTTTTTCTACTCGTTAGTTCTACTTCTGTAGCCTACTATCATTGTTGATCCACCAAAGGAGAGAGAGAGAGAGGAACCTAAGATCTTGATCATGGGCCTCTTGTTTAGCTAGTATTTTTTGGCTTATACAGTTGTGAATACTTATTTTGTAGGTGATAGTGGAAGTTCCCTATCTTTTCACCGAAACTGCTATATTTGTGATGATCACATATCCAATGATTGGATATTATGGATCAGCTTATAAGGTTTTTTGGTACTTCTATGCAATGTTTTGTTCATTGCTGTACTTCAATTATATGGGAATGTTACTTGTGTCACTGACGCCGAACTTCATGATAGCTGCAATTTTGTCCTCAGCCTTCTACACAATACTCAACCTATTTTCTGGTTTTCTGATGCCTGAACCGGTAAGCTGCTAAATGCCTGCAAAACTCATCTATAATGTGGACAATAAAGTATGAGTGGGTGTGAACATTTTGAATATACAGTTGAACTGAGCAAGTTGTAATACTCTTTGCAGCAAATTCCAAAGTGGTGGGTCTGGATGTATTATCTTACTCCTACATCTTGGTCGCTGAACGGTTTGCTTACTTCACAATATGGCGATATAAATACGAATATATCGATATTTGGAGAAACCAAAACAGTAGCTGCCTTCTTAAAAGATTACTTTGGCTTTCACCATGATCGCTTAGCTCTTGTGGCAGTTGTTCTCATTGCCTTCCCCCTTGTTTTTGCTTCCTTGTTTGCATTTTTTATAGGACGGCTGAACTTCCAGCATAGGTGAACCTTTGGCTCCCTGTAGAGGATGGAGAACATTTGTATGCAGCCTTGGTCTCCCTAATGGGTCACGCTCTACTTAGTTTATGTCACATTTTCTTGAGTGTTACACCCGGTCTCGTCCCCAGCCTTGGTCTCCTTCCCATGGCCATCGGGTGGTCCAACTATCCCTTCAACCTCTTATACTTTTATTATTATTATTATTATTATTATTGTAATAGAATGACACTTTGGTCATTTTAAATCTTATATTGATACGGGTGTTACTTTCGGTCCATTTTAAATTCAAATCTATTGGAAGGTAGTAACTTATAAAAACACTAGCAAGAGCTTCTCTTAAAACTCATTTTCTTCTCTAGTGTAGGAAAAACTGTTCAAAAAACTCAAAAAAAAAAAAAATCTTCATAGTGCGTTCCTAGTGTTCCCTAAACTACAGAAACACGAAGGGAACAAAAAATTGTTTCTTTTATCTAGGAAACCAAAAGTGGTTCCCTCTAGCATTTATTTTAAATAATTTTTAATTGGCTTTCTCTTTCTTCTCTCTTTTCCTAACATTTAATTTTAAAAATATTTAAATAATATAGGAAAATGATAAGGAAAGTTGTTGTGGAACTTATTTAAATAAGGAAACCAAAAATAGTTTGGCTCTCTTCATCGAGAAAAAGTCTAAGAGAAACTGTTGCTAGTGTTCTAACACAATAGTTTGAAAGGGTCCTTTGTTGCTTTTTAAAATTTGGATGTGTAATTTCAAATAGGGTATCGGTTTGTGGGGTTTAGTGTAAATTTTTCATTTGTTATGAAAACACTAACTCCCACTAACACCTCGTTACCTTATGAAAGTCACACATTTTCTCATTTGATTAAATCATCTATTTTAATGATTATATTCTATTGAATCGAACATTTATTCATTTTTAATACTAAAATGCACCAACACTAGCCAAGTTTTGTGATTCGAATTTTTTTATACGGGCACCGAGAGAGAAGTTGGCAGCAGTATGAAAACAAGGAACATGGGAATATATTAGATAATGACTACTCTTGCAAATCTTAAAGCATCTTTAGGAGTAATAGTCAATTTAGCTATTAAAAAAGTTCCTTTTTTTTATTTTGCTTCCTCGTGTTTTTATGGGATTCGCTTATCGAAAAAAGTCTTGAACAACCTGCTATAGAGTTCTCTTATATTTATTGTTAGCAATTCAGATATTAAGGGCCTGTTTGGAAACCAAAATTTTTTTCATCCAACTCAATTCTTCTCAAAAATCAACTTTCTTTTACAACTCAAATTTATTCATTTTAATTCTATTTTTTTTCAAATATATTAACTTAAAACATTTTTTTTAAGCCCAAACGAGCCCTAAATTGTCAGAGATTTGGATCCGTCAATTCTATCATATACTCGCGCGCATTAACTTTAACTTATAATACATATATACCCTTCGTGAGAAGAGAAAGAAGATAATTTTTGTGATCCACTTTGTTTATAGACAGACAGCATATAATTATCTCAAGTCGAATGTGCTATATCTAAAAAAAAAAAAAAAAAAAAAGTCGAATGTGCTACGGTCTGAGGTATATATATCATATATGATATAGATGCAGTTCCATACCTTCTTTGATGATGCATCATGCATGCATGTGCATCTACCATTTGCATATATAGATGGAGAAGAGCTCGATTAGTTCCATGAAAAGTCAACCCCTTGAGCCTTCTTCTTTATTTATTTATTTATTTAATCTCTATCCAACCCCTTGTGCCTTGCATGTGCCTTAAATAAGTAATATTCTGAATCTTTGAGAAGGACTTGTTTAGATGGATTAAGCTTGAATTTATCAACAACAGAAACATCTCTCTATGTTGTTCATATTATTTTTTTCTTCTTCACTTATGAACTCTCTCTATCTCGCTGTTCAAAGTCATACATTATATTTTACTAGCTCATAACCTGCGCAATGCTCGGAATTTTTAATTATAATTTAATTTTAAAATTTAAATGCATTTTTATCGCATTTTTCATTATAGGTTTAAAAAAGCATGCAAAAAAATCTATCACACCTTTTTCAATACAAAAAGACATTAAACGTTATACACAAATACATTACTTAATATAGTAATACAAAATCACTCAAAACATTGAATGAATGCATAAATCACAAAAAATAATAATAATAATTACTATCGTAAGACCCTTAATTTTATTTTAATTCATAAAAATTAAAACATGTTAAAATCTTTGTTCTCATAAGAGTAATTTAAAATGAAAAGAAATACAAAGAAAAAAAAATTGGCATGAGTCTCTAATATTGTTGTTGGTGTGATACCTATTATATTTCAATCCAAATAAAACTCATATAATTAACAAGATTCTTAAAAAATATAGAGCAAACTAAACAATTTTTTTTTTTTTTATAAATTCAAAATAAAACAATATCTTTCACTAAACATTTAACAAAACCAAATAAATCCTCACATCAGGCTCAATGCTTAATATATCTTTGGTGTTTGGGAGGTATTTCTATTCCTTTATGAACAACAATTTTTGCCTTGTTTCGATTTCAAAAGCAGAAAAATACTTTTGAAAAATAGCTGAAAATCGAGTAAATTACATAAACCAAAATATATATATATATATATATCCCGTAAAACATAAGAGCCTTTATTTTAGTTTAATTCATATACATTAAAACATGTTTAAATCATTGTTGCCATAGGTATACATGGTTTAAAATGAAAAGTAGAAAGAAACAAAATAGCAAAAGAATACATGGATTTTAATTATCAAAGCATTAACAGAAAATAAGCAAGAATATATGATATTGCTAGTGTAATACTTATTACATTTCAATACAAATAAAACACATAATTCTGAACATTCGAAAAAAAAAATGTAGAGCAAAATAGACAAATCTTTTTTTTAATGAAAAATTGTTCGCGTAGGTATACATGGTTTAAAATGAAAAGTATAAAGAAACAAAATAGCAAGAAAATACATGGATTCTAATTATCAAAGCATTAACAAAAAATAAGCAAGAATCTATTATATGGTTAGTGTGATACCTATTACATTTCAATACAAATAAAACACATAATTCTAAACATTCGGAAAAAAAAAATTAATGAAAATAGACAAATTCTGAATTTTTTTTTTTTTAATGAAAAAAAATGTAGAAGAATATCTAGATTCTATTATTAAAGAATTAATAAAAATTAGTAGAAATCTCTAATATTGTTGGTGTGATGCCTGTTATATTTCAATACCAAAAAAATGAATATAATTCCGAACATTCGAAAAAAAATATAGAACAAAATAAACAAATTTTTCTTTATGAATAAAAAGTAAAACAGAATCTTTCACTCAACATTTAATGCAATTAAATAATTCTTAACATCCAAAAAAAAATACATAGAAAAATAACAAAAATATATGTTTCTATGAATATAAAATAAAACAAAATCTTTTACTCAACATTTAATGGAATCAAATAAATCCTCACATCAGGATTGTGAAAGCGTTTTTGTTCATTTTTTACACAACAATCAAATAAATTTTTTTCTTTTTTACTTTCAAAGCAAAAAAGGCACTTCAAAAAAATGCTTGAAAATTTGAGTAAGTCACACAAACAAAAAAAAAAAATCACATGAAACTTTCAAAATATAAGACCTTTAGTTTTAGTTTAATCTATATAAATTAAAACATTTTAAAATCTTTGTTCCCATACGAGTAGTTTAAAATGGAAATAATTATATTAAAAACAAAAACAAAAAAAAAACATAAAAAAAAAGAAGAAAAAATCTTTGTTCCTATTTTGCAGAATAAATCCTCTCACATCAGGATTGTGAAAGCGTTTTTATTCCTTATTTTGCATAAAAATCAAATAAATTTTTGCTTTCTTTTGCTTTTAAATGCAAAAAAAAAAAAAACACTTAAAAAAATGCCTAAAAATATGAGTAAGCGGGGAAAAAAATTTAATAAAACATTTAAATGAATTAAAATATAAAACTCTTGATTTTAGTTTAATCCATATAAATTAAAACATGTTCAAATATTTGTTCCTCTAGAAGTAGTTTAAAATGAAAAGAAATACAAAGAAAATAGCAAAAAGAAAACCCAGATTTCCATTTGTCAAGCATTAATAGAATATTAACAGGAATCTTTGAAATTTTTAGTGTGATATCTATTATATTTCAATACAAATTAAAATCATATAATTCTGCATAGAGTTGTGCTATTCTTAATACAATTAATACTTAATCACAATTTTTGTGAAGAGATGTTGATATTCTTATCAAAGCAACACTACCAAAGGCACGAAGTATGAGTATTGGTAATCAGATTAACAATATAGGACATAAAAGTCAAACAAAAGCATACTATAATCTTTCATTAGTCCACTAAAAATCTAAAAAAAATTATTATCTTAATTATGAATTTGCAATTTTTATCAAAGAAAAAACACACAACACAAATAGACAAAAAAAAAATGTTATCAAAGAAAATACATACACACAATGCAATTGACAAAAAAAAAAAAAGAACCTGCAAATACACTAACATGAAGAATGATAGCAGAAACGTACAAAACTGAGACAAAGAGAATAAAATATATAGAGAGAAGTGGTATTAAACACATTTGATATGTTTAAATACGTATTAAACCAAGTACAGAAAAGGAACACAAAAAGTCTGTAACACCAAAAGTCTATTACTCAAAATCGAAATAGATGAAGACATCAAAAGTCATAGAACAAAAGTAACATGAAAAATAATTATGAACAAATAAAACCATTTTATTTGTATTGAAATATCAAGCTTCTACAAAAATTGAAACCTCTATATTTTATGGCATTATTAATGGAGAGAGAGACGTGCGTTTAAGGTTTTTTTTTTGTTCTATATATGGGTTTTTTGTTTCCTATATAAGGGTTTTTTTTTTTTTTTTTTGTTATATACATATATATTTCTATATATGGGTTTTTAAGTAACGTATTAACATATGTAACTCTTGGTTCTATATATGGGTTTTTAAGTAAACTTATTAACATATTAAATAAACCGGTTCAATCTTATTTAAAACTCATCACAACTTATTATCTTAATTATGAATTTGCAATTTTTATTGATAAAAAAACATACACACCATACAAAACTGAGATAGAAAATAAGATATATAGAGAGATATATGATATTAAACACGTCTGATATGTTTAAATACATATTAAACCAAGTATAGAAAATGAACACAAAAAGTTTGTAACACCAAAAGTCTATTACTCAAAATCAAAATGGATGAGACATCAAAAGTCATAGAACAAAAGTAACATGCAAGATCATCAAGTCATAAAACCATCTTATTAACCTATTAAATAGACTAGTTCAATTTTATTTAAAAATTACTAAAATATATTAAATAGACATGTTCAATTTTCTTATTTAAAGGACCGGTTTAGTCGCTAAAAAAAAGGACAAAATCCAAAAACTAGTTCAGTATTTAGATTTAATATGGTTTTAAATTTTAAATTGTCTCCCATTAATTTTGAAGAGTAGTAAATTGTGAGAACATAATATCTCACATTAAATTCTTAAAATTAATGAAATCCCATATAAAGAAATTGTTTTAAATAAAATCTTGGAAAACAAAATGGCAAAATCGTTAAAGTACAATAAAATTATTAAAAAAAATATGGGTTTACGCCACATGTCAAAATTTTAAGCATGCCTCACAATTCTAGGTGCTCTCTAATGCAAAACTCGGCTTTTATATATATAAATAGGAAAATGCTTCAAAATCTACTAAAAATCCTTATAGAGGATCAATTAGCATTTTTTTATTATTATTTTAAATTAAATGGGGCTCACCTCTTCAAATGAAGAGATGGGCCCTACTTGATTTAAAAAAATAAAAAAAATGCTAGTTGATCTCTTAGAAAGATTTCTAGTAAATGTTCTAGCACTCCTCATTTAAATATATATATGATATATGATACTACCTAGTTAGTTTATAAACTAACATATTTTGTTATTAATATATAGTTAGTATATAACAACATAATTATATTGAATAATTATTATATAACTATATAATTATATATATGTCACATCGTACATGATTAACAATAATTATATACTATACTTAAAATATAGTTAATTAGTTATATATAGTATACTTAACTTACTATTTGCCCATATTATATTTATAATATAATTTATACTCTATAGTTATATATAATAATATTTTGTTAATTTGTTACCTATAGACTATAGTTATTTACTATATTGTATAATATGCCTTTATATAGTTACATATTATATGATTTATATTTTTAAATAAATGTATAAAAAATTATTACACAAACTTCAAACTTAAACTTTGCCCAGATCATGCATTAAAAAATTTAATAGCCTAGCTTAAGCTCGATCGAGTACCCGACTCAGCTTAAATAACATTATCAATGGGCTCGAGCTTGAGCTCAAGCTCACCCGAGCTTCTAACGAGCCAAGCTGAACATTACGTTTCATAACTCGGCTACAAACTCAAGCCTCAACTCCGAATATAAATCCTCCAAATTATAACCATTTATATATTTGACAATATGACAAATTTTTATTCTTATTATTTTTTTTATTTTCATAATAAATCAACTGATGCACCCCTCACCACCCCAGTTCTTAAGCTGGGTGGAAGTGTCATTTGACTTGCGTCCCATTGGATATTAATGAAATATATTAGAAGTACATAGAACCAAAGGGAATGACAAATAATAATCATACAAGGAATACATGAATAGCCATGAATCCCCACCATTGCATTTCCTGTTAGTAGTAATCATTGCCATGAATCACCATCATGAGGTGGGCTCCAAGGTATTGGGGTCTATGTCACCACCACCATAAATGGAAGCGAGTACTAAACAGAAATTGGAATATGTTGCCAAATCAACACAAGCAGCTGCTGAAATACAGACTTAAAAAAATTTTGCCAATGTTGAATAGTAATCCTAATGCACATGATGAAATCTAATGTATGTAATGAAATTTTGGCATGAAGAAAGTACAATATTACAACTTACCTAATAAATTTTTTTGGTGAGTATACTAAATTTGCAATAATAACATTTGCAGTCTCAAAAACATCAATCCAATCAGCTGGCTCAGTACCCATAGTTTGAGCCATAGACTGAGCCATACGTTCCGGTATGGCCAGAATGTCCGGGGTTGGAAGGTGGAGATGCATAAACAGAACCATGAGCTTGATAAGAATTATAACCTGGGTCTGTAGTCCCACCTGTTTGTGCCTGTATTGGTGCCCCAGCCTCGGCCATGAAATTCTGCAGAAAAAAGTACAACAGAATGTTATTCAACAATCTGGAACAATTGCTCCAGCATTAGCCAAAAATTATAGGTGCAAAATAGGTAAGCCGTTCACAAGTGGCTTGAATCAGAGCATGGCTTGACTCGGATAGTTTATTAAATAAGCCACTCGTGAGCAAAGAATTACACCTCATGCTAATTAAACAAGCTCAAGTCCAAGTACTCCCTTTCTTCTAACTCCCAAAACACCCTAGCAACAATCTCCCTGCCTACACAGAGGCGTCTTTAGATCAGAGTACATGCAAACGAAGGAGAATCATCAACACCATGCTTCTCTGGTTTTTGTGGTTTTTAGTCTACATATAAAGGAGAATCGATGTTATCATGATCATCTTCTTCCTTTTTTATTTGGTTCTCTGGCTCTCGTGGTTTTCAATCTAAAGCTCTTCACTTTCTTTTCTTTTTTTAATGAGTTTTGTGGTGCAATCTCAAGTTCAGGTTTAAGGTCCTTCATCTTTATGTATTATTTGCAATATTTTAAAATTTGATCGAAACAGGTGAAAAGGTTTATAATGAACTCAAGGGTTTTCTATCTGGCCAAGCTCAAGCTTGGTTGACAAAGCTCAACCCAAGCTTGAGCCAACTTGAGGATGTATTTTCTCCATCAAGCCAAGCCCAAGCAGACTAAAGCTTGCCTCAAATCGGCTAATTACTATTTTACACAACTAATTACAATGGCAGTCATAAAATTTCTACATACATATATTTATGACAAATTGTGCTTAATAAGCATGGGAGTAGTTCAAAGCCGGAAAAGAATCTTGCCTGTATCAGCTGCTGAGCAGCTTGAACTTGGGAAGCTGTTCCACTGATTTCAACTGTCATTTCCCCAGGAACACCCCTAGTTTCTTGTATAGTTACGGTTGCCCCACTAGCTCGTCGAATGTAGCTTATACTCGCACCAGCTGTCCCAATAACAGCATCAGCATATAATAATGGAATCTGCATTTGCTGCGTGAGCTGAAAAAACAGGAAGACCATCAATCAAAATTCAGATACATTAAAAAATTCAGAACTCCCCAACCCAAAAAAAAAAAACTTCCAATAGACTCAAACAGTCAAACAGAATGAAACATGATTACAATAGAGATTTTACAAGAAATTGACACAAAGATTTTTTTATTAAGATAGGTGACTAGAAATTAAGCACATAGATGTTGACAACATACCACATGCCTTTGCTTTTTTTTAGAGAGAGAGAGAGAGAGAGAGAGAGAGAGTTTTGGTGTAATTCTTGCAACCACCAGGTTAGCATGCCCCCATCACCGTATTATTGAAAGGTTCAGTAATTCCACTGACTATAAGAGATTAAAAAAGTCTCAAGCCACTTCTTTTCAGTAGTCTCTTATCAATAACCCAAAAAGGAAAAAAAAGGAGATAAGAAACAAAAAGTAACCTGGGTAACCATTGACGGTGCTGCTTGGGCATTTGATGGTGCGTATCCCATCGGAGCTTCTCTTCCATAGGCAGATATCCCATGATGAGGCTGTTTATCCATAGGAGGCAACTCAGCAGGTGGATAGTAATTGTCAAGTTGTCGTGGAGGTGGCAGGTATTGAGGATTATGTCCATAACCAGGACCTCCACCACCACTTGGAGGAACACCTTGTGGTGGACCCCAGGATTGGTGTTGTGGCATGTGCTCCATCTGAGGATTCCCCATTTGCATCTGTCAAAAAAGCATAACTCAACATTTCCATTTCTGGGCAAACTTAACAGGTTTCAATTTATCACTTTGGTGATGAAAACTGTATTCTTACATTCATTTCAAATATTGGAATTATGCTCCGATCAACTAAAAACTTCCTGAGATGAGATGCAATTAGCTCCACCGCTTTGTGCACACCAGCTGGATCCCCAACAACTTCAACAACCCTATCATCTTGAAGAGCAAAAACAGGTAGGTCTTCTGCAGAAATCATTCAACAAATTGACAATAAGATATAGAGATAAGTTACTGTACCAAACAGTCTGAGAAGAAACTAAGAGACAGAAATTTATACACGAACTTATCTATTTAAAATGATCAACTCAGGCTGCCCAAAAAAGAATGCAAGACCAAAAGTGATAGAAAAGGTAAGTCAATTTAATTTGGATATTTGGATTTCTCTAGGTTGTTGGTAATAGCCCTCAGAAGGAGAAGTTTAAAATAAAGAATATTAAGGACAATTAGAGGTCATTGGGGAGTAGCAAGAGAACAATAGCAGCAGTGAACCAGTGGTAATAACAGTGATAGTAAAAGGGAGAGGCAGCAGCAGCATTATTGCCAATTACAGTGAGGTCAAGTGGCAGTGAAGTGACAGCAGCACAGCCATAGTGCAGCAAGAGCAACAATGGCAGTGGAGACTATGGTTGTGGTAAGGCTGTTCTTAGTTTCTTCCTTCGCTCTTTGCAGATTCTGTTTGGAAAGATTGAAAGAAATAAAAGTTTTTGCCTTGAGAACCATACATCTCTTTTGTTTAACAAACATTTGTATCTTGCATTTGGATAAAATTCAACTCCAACTCAAGTATTGAACCCAATAACTTGTCCACAAAATAACAAACACCTGCTCCAGATTTGCCTTCAGCAAAAGCAGAAAAGTAAAACCAGTGCTCCAAGAGTTGGATGGTGCCCACTAAAATCAGATTTTGTCTGTGTCTCTGTTGTTTATGGTGTGTTTGACATTGTGATTTCGTAGATAAAAAGTGCAAATTTAAACCAAATCGCAAAAATTGATCGTTTGGAATTCCTTTTATAAAAAATTGCGATTTAAAAATTGTTCATTTTCTCAGAACCAAAATGCCTATTGATAAATTAGTATGATATAACATTGCAGCAACAGCAAACAAACAGAGATGTGACGCAACTCAAGAAGAAAGTTGATCAATATGTTGATAATATCTCAAAAGAAAGGAAAAGTATTATAGAAAATAAAATCTAATTAAAAAAAAACCTGCTCCAAGAACTCTAACGATACAATTAGACGCTTCTTGAATGGATTTAACTGTTCCTCCCTGTTTTCCAATCAAACTTCCAGCTTGCGAGGCTGCCACTAAAAGCCGCGTCGAAACCTTGCCCCCCATGCCTGGTGGAGCATGAGAAGAATCACCCTCCAAACCATCAACAATGCGTTTGTGGACTCTCAAAAGGCCATCCATAGCTGGAGGAAGAGAAGAATCAGGCTCCTCCTTGGCAGATACCATTACCTATATACAGAGAGAATAGGAAGGGTCACACAAACTCTTCTCGTACAAAACAAAATTACCTCAACAACTATCCTTAAACATTTTTCTTTTTGTGAAGCAAAACCCTTTTAACATTTTTCAGGAAAAAAAAGGGTTACTTAAAAGTAAGGACAACGTGAAAGACTAATAAAAAAGAAACATCGAACCATTAGAAACAAACACTCAAGAGGGCTGGATTTTTTTTTTTTTTAATAAGTTCAAGAGGGCCGGATATTTAACTTTATGCAACATTCAGAAATGGAAATAAACTTTCAAACAGTTGTATATCTATCTGTTAAGCATAGAGCTTCCAAACAAAAATGTTGTCAGTAAAGGATGCACATACAATACAAAAAATCGAAGGAAGAGCCATTTGCAACCAATCATTTACCCAAAAAAAAAAAGTTAAACAGCATGACAGTAACTATCCAACCCCCACGCATGCCCAACACAGCTTCATAACTTCATCGTATTGGGTTTGTTGCCATTTCATTGCAAGTTCTGAATTTTAACAGATATTTCTGGACAATGTCATAGCAGTAATTCTGATGGTATCAAGCAGTCCTATTTGTATTGGGCCTCCCAAAAATAGTTAACAAAAATTTGGGATTTTCTAAACTGGTTGTGTGTGTGTTTTTTTTTTTTTTTTTTTTTTTTGGGGGGGGGGGGGGGGGGGTGTTGTAGCGACTTAAAAGGAAAAAGAACTCCGCAGCTACTTTTCAATACAGAAAATACGTGACACCTAGATCTCAAAATGATTCATAAAGTGAACGATTTGACATCACATATAATAGATATTGAACATGTTTTGTCAAACTGCACCAGATTTAATATAATTTGTATTACAAATTTGTAAGCTCCAACAATTTTCAAAAGTAAATGAAAAAAAAAATGGTTAACGTCAACCTATGACAGCCTACATTTTCTTTTTTCTTTTTTCTTTTTTTGAGGGAATTCGATGTTGGTTGCATTAGTTATGGATAGAGTCCCCAATATCCAAAGAACACTGAAGCTCAACAACAGCAAAACCTTAGACCTTACAAGCTTATAAACTAACAAATCAGCATCTTCATATTATGAAGTAACAAATTGCAGCATTAGGCACAACCACTGTTTTTTTTTTTTCCTTTTCTTTTAAGAACCAACTAGTGGCTCTTTATGCTTTACACATTAAATTTTAGTTTGTAATATTGTGCTTTTTAACAAACTACGGCATAAGAGGACATAAAATTGAGAATTTTACTCAGGTAAAATGTACTGAAAGAATTTATTTTTGATATAGTTGCTTTTTGGCTAATTCTTCGTTCGATATTTATAAGCAGTTTAGTATTTACAGTAATGTCTGTATCATGTGATTGCGGATTACAAGTCTCTTTTATGGTGTTTACAATCTGTGGCAAGACATCAATCATCCAGGTTCTGAAGTTACCAGATAGAACGCAGAGCTTCTTGGTACATGTGTTCGTACAAGATGCATATGGTTTTTCCAGATCAACTTTTCAGCACTTTGTAATACACAATGCTGATCCCTGCAATCTGGATCTTTGGTTCTTCAAGTTTGAGATCTTATTGATGATTGAGTCGTTGCCTTAAAATTTGGAAATGAAACCTGCACAGATTCATTTTTGTTATTACAATAGATGTAATATATTTATATTTTATTGATTGCTTGCCTTGATACTTCCTTCATGTCTTTTTTTTTTTAGTTCTATTAGTTTAAATTTTGACTATATTACAATGCACAACCCATTCCCATCTTTTGTTACGTTTCTTACTTATCAAAAACAATGACCTTTGTTATGTTTCTTAGGTTGTTTCTCATAGTTTAGATAATTTTCTATATTTGGAGACAATAGTTAAGAAGCGACTACATTTATAGAATGTATAAGTTATATTGGTCATAAAGAATTTAACCCTAAATGTTCAAAGTAGGTAACTAGCATATATGGAGACTGAATGAACTCCTAAAATCTTAGACAAAATGGGGATCCTAATTCTCATTATAACAACTAAGAATCACCAATATTGGATGGAGAATGCCATTGTATGAGTTTATAATATTAATCCCCTTATAGACCTAGAATCATAAACGAACTCATAGTACCACATCTAGTTTCCAAATGTCATAATGAATCATTATGACATTTGGAAACTAGATGTGGTACTATGAGTTCGTTTATGATTCTAGGTCTATAAGGGATTAATATTATAAACTAATCATTATGACATTTGGAAACAAGATGTGGTACTATGAGTTCGTTTATGATTCTAGGTCTATAAGGGGATTAATATTATAAACTCATACAATGGCATTCTCCATCCAACATTGGTGTTGCTTATTTAGCTCCTTTAGTGCTTAGCTTTAATGATTTTCTTGTACATTTCACTTCTCCTTTTTAGGTGGTCTTTTGTATACTTCTTGTGTGTTAGGGCTGCGTTTTTTGCGCTTTTAATAAAATTTCTCTTACTTATCAAAAAAACAAAAAAAGTCCTAATGAATTAAGTATACACTTAGATACGGATTTTTAATCCATGTTCAAAAATGAAGAATTGTAACCCTTTGTTATAGCTTTTAACTGGCAAGGTGATTAGTTATCTTCACAATTAAGAAAACCATAGCAAAAAATCGGAAAGCTCTGTGTCTCATCTAAGTTAACTCTGGCAAATTGACAATGTCATATTATTGTATGGCTGACATTATCAGTGTCATACATACATCAAGGTCAAACCACAAAATGAGCATTATAAGTTTTAAACAATAATCAAACATTAATAGCCAGCCAAACTCGAGATCTGAAGAAAATTTGAAAAAATTCAATTGCAGCAACTTTATCCATAACTATTTTGCAATACACAGAAATTGCTAAATATGCTCCAAGTAGAATTTAAAGTTAAGGAAAAAACTAAACTTGGTATGGTAGCAACAAGTTGATCTACCCAAAAATAATATATATATAAAGAAGGTGAAACCGCCAAACAACTTGCATTAACCAGTTCTGCCCACCAGACTATTCATAAATCTTCAATGAGGAATAAACTGAACCAAAACAAGAAATTAGAAACAAACTCACAGCTCTTTCTGCTGTCCCTGGAGGACCATCAAGAATTTTAATGCGAGCTCTTGTCTCCTCAACTATTTTTTTGATGAACTCCCCTTTGCGTCCAATTATACTACCAACCTTTTGTGCAGGCACCAACATCCGGAAAACACTCTCTCCAGGCCATCCAGGCCACTTCTTTTCACCACCTCCAACCACAGAATCTTCATCATTCCCTTGCTTTTGTTCAGGCTCTGAGTTTTCAGGGACCTCATCAGGTACTTCATCAGGAACTTGATCAACTTCAGGTTCACCAAAACCTTGATCAACTTCAACGTCAGCCATAAGTGTTGTGCTGGGGAAGTAAAACAAGATGATCAATCAATAATATCATCAAGAGAAAAGAGCATAGAATATCATGATCGTACCAAAACTCAGCCAATTGATTAAAAAAAAAAAAAAGCACTCAAAACTGGTAAGTTTAAAACTAAAATCCAACCACTAAAGTTTCTGGTGATATCTTATTATGATTCTTTATCCTATTATGATAACTTCACCCAAATATATACCGTTGATGACAAGTGAAAGTTAAGCTGAAAGTTTATATGAACATGAGTTTAGCATAAATTTATCACATGTAAATTCATTAAAAAATTGAAATGTACAAATGTATAAATACAGATGGCCTTTAAAGTGAAACATTGGTCTTAAAGCCAAACCCTGAACTTAAATTAGAGCCATCGTTTTACTTTGTCTGAAACATTAAATCAGAAAAGAGCTTTCAACAAATTTATGTGTTCAAATTGTTAGTTGCATATACTATTGTCCTTCAAAGAAAAAAGGGAAATCATCAAAGTCTCACTATTGTGCTTCCAATCATCATAATTCATAAGAGGCAATGTCTCAAGGAAAGATGTGTATCTCTAAGGCGTGCGTGCAAAAAAAAAAAAAAAATCCTGACTCTCATTTGCCAAACTGCTACTTGAGCTACGTTCTGGAATTTTCAAAATATTAGTACTACAAGCATATCTGACTAGTTTCTTTAGGCTAAAATAAAGTCATATCCAAGGCTGATCTCCCTGATTCTAGTTTTTCTATTTTGCTCACCTCAACACCAAAGAATGTATGGCATCAATGAAAGAACTCAAAAGCAATAACCGCTAACCAATACGGATGGAATAAGCAAAGAAAATAATAACAGATAAATAAGAATAAAACATGGGTATTTTCCGACAAAAAATGCATACTCCTACTTGATTGGCAGAACAGTGAAAAAAAAATGAAAATGAAAAGAAAACAAATAACATTATTGTCAGCGAAAATAATAATCCAAAGAAGTAACCCCAAAATCCCCAAGTTCGCAAGGTCTTCTCTTCACCCCCAGAAACTCACTCCAAAACGCTACCCCCTTTGCGGAATAGAAACAGCCATGAACTCCTTAAAGGGTCAAACTTAAAGCACTCAATTACCCATAAAAACAGTCATGCATAGAGAAACCAAAGACCCAACAGAAACCCTAGAATTATAGATTTATATAGACCATTTTCTTTTATACTTACATGGGAAATTCGAGATTCAAGGAAGTAGGGATCGGGAAGAAGAAGAAGTAATTGGGGTTTTAGGGTTTCGAAGCGCGGGCAGATTTTTGTGTGATTGGGGGCGAGTGTGCGTTATTGTGTATTAGTATACTATCTTTTTGGGATTTGTTTTTGTGGTCCTTTGCAAGATTTTTATTTTCATGTTGATCTACTGAAAGTTGGAAGTGACGATATTGTCCCTCAATATTTTTTTGGTTGATGGATTGGGTCGGCACTTGGCACATGTCGGGTTTGTCCAGATCAGACGGGCCCCCACGATGACTAGAAGCTATTGATATTTACAAATGAAACTATTCTATTTAATTTTTTAATTTTATTTATTTTTATTATTATTACAAGTATGACTGTACATTTGTTTGGGTTTCTCACAATAAAACAAATGTTTTATATAAAATATTTTTTCAAATGTAAACTCCATGAGAAAAACACTTATAAAAACTGTTTTTATATTTATATCACATCAAAACACTTATAAAAAATAAAAATAAAAACACTTCCAAACACACATTAACAAACCTACCTCAAAGTTTTTAGAACATATAATTAATTGATTGATGGTGTGTATGCAATTCTTGTCGTGAATAAGTATAAGTGTTTTATAAACGTGAAGACTATCATACAACTATTGATAGTGAAATAAATAAATAACAATGATTTGTGTCTAATGCAACTATTTGAACAACATCTTAGGGTTGTTTTGTCCTTACTTGTAATTCCTGGAGAGCATTTGTAGAAAGCTCGTCAAAGTAGTGGTTTTACCAAATTCTGTTGACTTTCTTCAAAATCACGTCGGCAACGAGCTTGCCAGCACACAGTAATTTTGCGGATTGTCAGACTCACTCATCTAGTATGCAAAGCCAAATATGTTTCGTCACTTCATATTTTTTATTTGTTTATTCAGTCTTCTCGCATTCTCTCCTACAGCGGTAGTAGAAGCCTCTAAAAAATCTCAGCCCCTTTGCGCCTCTCAGAGTTTGCATCTTCCAAGCTTCTAAATCTTAAGTTCAATTTGGTGTATAGGTTTTGATTTTGCTATGTCTCAAGTTTTGCAAGCATATGTAGGCAAAAAATCTCATGTTTGCAGTTTTGCAAGTTTTCAATCTAGGTTCGATTTGGTTTATGGGTTTTGGTTTTGAATCTCAAGTATATATATGTATGTATATATGTATATATATACATATGCATGTGTATGTGTGTGTGTGTGTGTGTGTGTGTGTGTGTGTGTTTTTAGGAATTTGTTATTTGTTTTGGATAGTGCCGAGATTGATTTGCTTTGGATAGTACCGAAATCAATATGGATTCAATTTGATTTGTTTCCAGTTCTTTGAAGATTATGTTTAAATAATTCCCTAATGTCAATAACCAAAAAGAATGGATTATTTCCCTGAGATTAATTTTCGTTTTTTTCTGGATATGTGGATAACGGCTATACTCTTTGCAAGTGTTGGGGCAGTAATTAATATGTTTTTCTAAAGTTTCCTTTTGGTCTATATCACAGATTCTCAACAGATCATCTCACATGAATGCACATGCTTGACTTCTATCCATCTAGAGGTTTTTTATGTTTCTTTGCTCTTGGATGAATACTAAAATCCCTTTGTATATTAAACTAAAATTTGCTCATGTATCTTTCCATATGTAATAGCATATTGTGTTCAAACACACGAATAATAAATGCACAAACTCACCGACAAATAGAGACACGCATGCACACATAATAAACAATAACTCATTGTTTAGTGGAAAGTGTTAAATTCTTTATCAACACCGATATGACATTATAATATTTAGAGCACTAGCATTAGACACCTTATAGTCCATTCTCTTTTCCATATTTAGGAAAAATCTCAAAAAAATCACATAAAATCACCAACAGTAGACACCCTAAATTAGGGAAAACCGTTGGGTAGTACTGTAACTACCCAATAGATTGTTATAACACTAAAAACAGAACACTCTCTCCTCTCACGTCTTCTTCTTCCAAATCCATTCTTCTCTTGCAACCCATGTTCCTCTTCCCCAATTAGGATTGAAAAGGCGGGCGGTTATTAACCGCCCTAAATGACTAACCACTAAACCGCCTAACCGCTTTTAAATGCGATTGGAAAAAACCGCTAACTGCCCTATGCAGGGCGGTTAGCTGTTTTAGGGTATGCGGCCGCCTTTATATATATACTATATACTATATATATAATATAATCTTCATACAAAGCCAAGCCTCTTTTATATAATATCAGCAAAACTAAGTTAACAAATTCCTTTTAGACCCGTTAGCTTCTAACAATTTAGCTCAATTATTTCGTTTTTTCATGCTAACACAAGTGTTTATTAAATGACACATGGCTCCAAAGGAAGATTATCTCAAATCTTCCCTTATCTTCACGCATAACTTCTGCCAACTACTTTCTCTCTTCCCAATTGCCAACTAGCTTGCTCTCTTTCCAACTACTAAATTTGTCTTCTCAAAGTCTTCTCAAACTAGCCAACATAGTCTATAGATCATGTCCTTCATCATAAGGGCATCTCAAATGCTCCACAGCTTTCTCCCCATGAGACTAACACAATTTCTCAAGACCGAGCTTTTGATTTTCTCCTGTTAACTACATTAGCTTTCGATTCCATATGGTTTGCATGTAAGATTCTTCCGATTGTTTTTCTTCAGTTCTTCTGTGGCATAGTTTGAACCCTAAATCCCCAAATCAGACTTCTTCTTCTCAATCGCATCCCTCTGGTCTAAGTCTCTCGTCCCGCACAGCCACACCCATACATCTCTCTCTCACATCGGTTGTGGATACTTCTTTGGTAGATATTTTTTGATGGGTTTGGATAAATTAGTCTCATGGCTTTGTGGTAGATTTTTTTGGTATTTTTTTCTAATAAAAATAAATAAATAAATAAAAGCGGTTATAGCGGGGTGGTTATAGGTTTAAATAACCGCTAACATGCAGTTATTTTATAATCGCTAACCGCTTAAGGCGGTGTGGAGACGGTTAGCATTTTAGAGTAACCACCTAAGGCGATTACCATTGCAATTATAGCCAATAACCACTAACTGCAACCACCTTTTTAACTCTATCCCCAATCCCTTATTCTTCTTTCTCTCACACTTAATGGCGGAGCTAGGAGTTTGCTTTAGAATGGTCAAGATTTTTTTAAATGAATAAAAAAAATATAATTAAACAACATTTAATTAAAAATATAACTAACGAAATAAATAAATAATTCAACAAAATTTAATTATTTTTTAAAACATATAAATGTAACAATTTATTTCTCAAGCCTAGCACGTTACTTTATTCAATTGTTATCAACAAGTCTTCGTATTTGTATGATTTCTTCATTACTAAATGCCTTGAATATATCATTCTCAATGTACGTAAACAGACAATCATTCATCCACTGATCTCCCATTCGGTTACGTAAATGATTTTTTAATATAATATTCATTGCTAAAAGGGCTATTTCAATAGTAGCTATCGCAATTGGTAGAATCAATGACAATGTGAAACGACCACATTTCTTGATATAAACTCTGTTGAAAATTCAATGCATGTTCGGCTTTCTAAAATATTAATGTTTGTTCAATAGCAGTCACGTACAGAGACCCATCATCTGACTTGAAGTTTTTTAGATTAATACACAATTAATTAAAGACCATTAATTTATCATCAAAGTAGTTAAACTCGATCTACTTCATAGCTAGTCCTCTCCCTCGATCTTCCTCACCGGCTATATATTTGACTCCCAGCCCTAAACTTTTTCATATCCCCCTTCCTCTATCTTACACAAACGTAAGTATAACCATATTAGATCCATGGCTTGCTGAAATGTGTTTTTGTTAATGCCCCTTGCATGCGTATTGGCAATCACAAATATAACTGCAACAAAAGCAAGGGATTTTCCCATAATGCTTGGATACAACCTGGTAGCGAGGCTTGAAACTAGTGAACGTCTTTTCCCTTGCCTCAACACGCTTAAATGAGATCAAATCCTGCTCAAATGAGATTCTCAATTTATTTCGTAAAGGCAAGACCGATGATATTAGCCCAACTCGTTGCCATGTAATTTCTATTATAACCAATCATTGCTGGCCTACCTTGCTCATTTCCTTCAGTTTTACTGCTGAGGAAGGCAACATTCTACAAGGCTATTGAGATGCAGCCTTTGTTCATGTTGCAGCACCACCTCTTATTGGCTCACTAGTGTGTCCCGCCTAGTCACTGGGGAGTAGTATTTTAATAAATGTTCTCAGTTGGAAGTTTGGATGTAGTTGTTTGTTCTTTTTCGTTTATGTCATATATGGGATTGATGTCTAAGTGTCTTGCTTTGTTTCATTTTGCTTGTCATGAAAAAGTTGGGTTTTGTCTATCTAGTGTTGTCGTTCAATGATATCTAGTCTACTATGTAATAATAATCTTTATTAACAAAAAGGATATACTTGCGAATAAACAAATAGCTTTCTCTCAACTTTCTAACAATTTCATACCTACTCTCACATTATCTCTACTCAAGTAAACAGTAAAAAGGAAAAGAAATGACAAAGTACAACAAACAAAGATTGACATGGCTCTGTGTTGTCATTTGTTGTCCTCAGTAGCTACCTTCGGTGCAATTGTCTTAGTTGCATATGGTGCAGTTGTCGTAGCTGAATTTGGTGCAGTTGTCGCAATTGCCTCCAGTGCAATTGTCGCAATTGCCTCCGGTGCAATTGTCACAACTGCCTTGGGTGTAATTGTCGCAGCTATAATCAAAGAGTCAAATTTCTCAGACTTTCCCAACACAATCTCAATCTAAAAGTCAAGGAAAAATAGGTCAAAACCCAAAAAGAAAGTGATTAAAAATAATAATAATTCTCTTTAGGAAATTTAACAAGCTGGATAAATAAAAATCAGTAAAAAAACAAACCCACCTTGGCCTTTTGAACCAAATGACCTTTGGTCTCATCTTTCATGCCAACCGTCGATGTCAAAACTTCTGTTCCATGATATACCAAAATTATTAAATATGCTATAACTATCATGTACATTAAATTATTATTAGCATTGGAAGGAGTGGGTTATTACTCTTCTGAGTAGCCAGTCCATTGTTCTTCAAAATTTCAGCAATTGTGACAACTGTAGTGATTGCTGTAATGAAGTATGTGAACAATTTTAGCAAGTATGATGACAATAATATAAAGCTTATTACAACTATAACAATGATGTATGAGCAACTAGATAGTGAGAAAAGCATTGAATTAGAGCAAAAATTATACAACTTAAAGGAGAAAAGCAATGTAGATTATGAATGTTTTTCTGTATTATTACCCTATCCTCAGCTTCTTTATGAAGTGGACAAAAAAAAAATAACAATAAAACCTCTTGAAGGTCAAAATGGTAGTTTGAAGGATTCGATATTTTCTTTCGTTCCTAGGTGACCAAATGCAACACTGCTCTATTCAGTTAGGTGCAACTAAATGCCCACACTAGCTGCCTAGGTTTTAGTACTATTGTGGAAAACTATGACTTCGTCATTCCACCTAGGTATGAAAATTTCATCAATAGTAAAAGCCTATTATTATTTAGTCTAATCTTCACTGATGAACAATTATCGACAAAGATTCTATTTCCTTTCCTCTTTGCTCTAATTGGGATTCTCTAGGGGTGGAGTTCCTAGTGACCATGGCACAATTGAATGATAAGTATTTGTCTTCTGTCCATTTAATAAAACAAAAATAGCTAAAATTTCAATAAAAGAGAGTTAGAACCCACAACAACCAACGTGATTTTTGGATAAAAAGGAATAATTATAAGAAAACTTGCTAGCTGTAAATAACTAAAAATCAAACTCAAGACACAAATATTAGAGTAGTGACACTACTTATGGCATCATACAGAGCGGTGTTGCAAAAATATGATTATTTATGAAATCTTCAGCTCATTTAAAAAATGTTTCCACAAACCCAATATGATAGCATCATAGATAAAGTCACATCACGTATCCAACGTTATGCTCAATTATATCTCTCAAAAAAGACTTTGGGGTTGTAGAAATCAAAATTTTTAATCTCATGATTTATTCCTCATGCATGAAATGGAAAAAGATTTCATTCCATCTATTGTCTCAGCAACCAAAAAAGAATAATGTTATGTAGTACAAATAAATGAAAAGATTTATAAGTTAGTTTCCAAAAAATGTACCCATTCCCAAAGCAGAAAGTTCAACCTCATTGTGTTGCTGCATGTACCTCTATATCAAATAAAAAATGAATTAGATAAACATAAAGCCAAACCATTTGCAGTGGGATGCATAATAAAGATATGTAAGTGATTGAGAATGCTCCGTTTACTTGCTATGAAATAAAAATGAAAAGGAAAATTTTATGTTTTTCTTGTTCAATCTAAATAATATTTTGCTTTAAATAGAGAAAGAGATGAGCCTAAAATAAAATACTTTTTTATGTTGTTTTCACCATATTTTCTTTCCATGTAACCAAACAAAGTCTATAGTTTTTGATAGTTTGGTCTTCAACCAAATAGATTAAGCCATTGAATCAGCTTCAACCAATTGCGTCTAATCTGTAATCATGGATCCAATGCAATAAACAATCTTCATATTCAAATAGCAATCAATAAGTCACAGAAATCAATAACAACATTAATAATAATAAAATAAAAAAGATATCAAGAACAACAGATAACATAAAAGTTAAAGGAAAGAATATTGGTTCCAATCATTTCTTGCATTCATCTAAAAGAATCAAAATTCAAACCTACACAAATCATAAATTGGACTATACTCATTTAGCGTAGATTCACATTTCTTTATTATCCTACATTTTCTTTGCAGCCAAACATAAACATTGCATGTAAAAAATGAGGATTTTATACCTTGGCGAGATTTACGTAGAAGAAGAGTGGTTTCTTGGTGTTGGAAACCTGAATTCTGTTCTTCTTCTGGGGCTCAGTGGGTCCAGGTACTTCAACTGTGGCCATCGCACTTCTGTATTTTTGGAATTTTCTCTCAACTTTCTCGCACTTTCTCTCGCTTTCTTCTTGGTTCTTTCAAAGCAAGAAAATTTTACAGGGATTTGATCGAAAAAGTAGGGGAAGCCACTACAGGTTGGGTGATATATAGGGCGAGAGAACGGGTGGTGGGCCTAGTAGGGAAGATACACGTGGTGGAATTTGAGTGCGTAAGTCCGCTAGTGGTTGGGATTCAAAGTACCGAAAGACTTGGGTTGTTAGAGAGAGAGAGACGGTTAAATGTGGTAGTTATTAACTTATTTTATTAAATAAAATGACAGATGTACCCTTTCTTAATTGGGAAAAATATGGGTTGTGGGCCTATGGTCCATTAGAGTTTGGCACATAACATATTATAGTGATTCCTTTCAAACTATATAACATATCTGACCCCCTTATGTAAACCTTTCCTCATTTGCTTATAATATATATATATGACATATTGGAAGTAATAAAAAAGAAAAACTCATACCTCTTTCTTGAATCTATGAATGTCACAAGGAATAAAAATAAAGAAGAAACTATTCTTTATTTAAAGCAACCCAATAAAAACTCACTGATTTCTACAAATCAATAATGAAATGAAGTCCAATTCAAGCCTTCATTAACTCCTAAAAGTACTAGAAGAGCCTAAAAATACAAAAATAATAAAATTATTAGGTAAACCCTAATATTGAAATAAGAAAATTACTAACTTAGCTCTGAAAAAACAATTAAAAAAAAAAAAAACTTGCCAATTCGACTCTTGAAAATAAGGAAATAATATATAAGAAAACCTACACCTATATCCTAGCTATCTCTTATAATTTAAGGGATAACTTGTTTACATCAAGTTCTAAATGTTTTTATATATCATATATCTACTCATTTACGTATCATAAACCTAATCCAATATTATGAAAGTTTTATCTTATACATGTCAAAAACTTATCTTATCAGCTTTACAATGACTATCAAAATGTTCCTTATTTTTGTTGTTTGAAAACAAGTAATAAAGAATCAGCCACGTTGATAATCGAACTAATAACCACTAAACGACCTAAAATTAATGAATCATCCACATTTTATGTTATAGATCTCTTTAAGACTATGATGTTATTAGTATGGTTGGACATTCTGGAAAGGCTGAAAATCTTGAAAAGCGGTATTTTTTATACACTTGATTAAAATGTGAAGTACTCTTTTTCTTTTTCTTTTTTCTTTTTGTGTGTTCCTATAGTGTTTGGTCACAGAGGAAGCAAGGGAAAATAAAAAGAAATCCTTATTTTATTGTTTTATAAAGCAACCAAAGAGAAATTTAAATATACAAAGAAGGAAAAAAAATCACATTTAGTCCCTAGGGTTTCACACGATTTCAATTTAGTCGTTAGATTTTCAATTTCAACAATTATATCTTTAGGTTTTACTCCAATTTTAAATAGGTCTATCCATCAACTTGCGGTCCAATTAATTAATTGCGTACCACATTAGACCAATAATTAGATGCCACACAACTCTTGGTTGATACGTCATATGCTAATTGTACGTTCTACATGGCACATTTACTTAAAATTATAAATACATCCTAAATAAAAAATAAAAACAAAAAAATAAGGCTGATCGGCCACCACTCATTGAGGTAAGGTTCACAAAGAAGGGTTGGCTACCTCTCGACGAGGAAAGGTTGTCCCTTATAGAGTGGGGCAACCACCTCTTTATGTAAGGATGTTGCCTCTCACAAGAGAAGGGGTGACCCACCCACGAGTTAAGGGTGGTCGGCTAATGAGGGAAGTCAACTACCTTTTTTTCTTTTTTCTTTTCTTTTCTCTTTTTTTTTTTTGTTTTGTCATTTTGCTTTTAATTTTTTATCTATCATATATTTGTAATTTAAAGTAAATGTGCCCATAGAATGTACGGGTGACACTTGACGTGTGAAATGCGAGCCACATGACATCCATTTATTAGCCATCCACCCCAAGAAATGAAATTCTATTAATTTTTCAACCATCTTTATTAAAGTTGCATACTATTCTTTTCTATATGTGATTATACTTGAATTTTCACATGGATTATTTTAAGATTTCAAGAGTTATTTATATGATTTTAAGATATGTATTAAGAAATTAGGAGAATTGTGTAATATATCATTTTTGAATGATTTTCTATCTCAACTGTTGATATCTATTATGAAATTGGTTTACTTGTAGAGTAAGACTCAAATCCATCGTAGGATTTAGAATATTTTGTGCTTGATTAGAAATTTCCAGTCTTTAGAAGGATTAGAACAAGATTATAATAGCAAAGATTCGTTCTTTTTTTTAAAAAAAAAAAATTAAGGTTTTGCCTGACCCAAAGAATGGGCTTGATCTAGTTTTTCTCTCTTAGATTCCCAAAGATTAGAAGGCCTTAGGATGTTTGCTTAGAATTTTTGGTCGAAATTGAGGTTTTGGGCGTAAAAAGCCTATTAGAACAAAAAATGGCCAAACTACAAAATCTTGAAATTGGCATATTTCACCCATGGAAAGACACAAAAATGTTGGGTGCTTTAGATGAATGATTTGTCTAACAATTGGTCTTATATTCTTCATTGAATTAACTTTCCCATGGTGCAAATCATTCGTGGATCGATGTTGTGCTGAATTCACAGTGGGCCAACAATCGAACAAACTTAACTGAAAATTTTGACCAAAGTTTCAGGTCCTTCAAACTCAATTTTGGGCAAAGATTATATCCACTAGAAAAGCTTAAATAGCCATTAAACCCCTTATTGGGCCCCAGTCATTGGAGCTGCATATATGGCCCAAGATATAGTACAATCCCAAGTGACACTTGTTGGATTTTATAGGAAACCTAGCAAAGTGTGACTTGAGTTGGACCTTCACTAAGGGGCCCAACATGGATTTATTCAAACCAAAGTCAGGCCCACTAAAAAAGAGTCGTGTCATTCTAACAACCTTAGGATAGGGCCTTGTAACTAGAACTTAATTATTAGGTCCAAAAATTACCTAAATGGACATGATGTTGTTGGACCTTTAGAAAGTCCCAAAAAGGTTCAAATGTTATTAAGCTCAAGTGAGACTAAAGCTCAAAGGATTTTTTTTATTTTTTTGGGGGTAAGGTTATGAGCTAGCTGAAAAAAATAAATAAGAATGATTAAAACCTTAGAAAGGAGACCTATGCAACATTTCATATCCTAAGCCTAGATTAATCTTAAGTGAGCTCAATGTGATGGGATGAGAGTGTGCAAGTTGTTTGGTTTTAGTGTTGGCCTATTTGGTAATCAAAACAAGTGTTGCAAGTTTGTAAACACTTAGGGTATGTTTGGTACGCGGAGTAGCTATTACATTATGAAAAATGAATAGCTTTTATTAAAAATTGAAGAAGTTGAATAAATAACATTGGTGTTAAAGTATATATATACTATATATTATATATATACGTATATATTATTACATATATTTGAAAAGTATACATATACCTTAAATACTTGAATAAGTCATTCTCATCAGCCATGAGAAATAGCTATTCTCAAAGCTATTCCATTGCTAGATCATTTTTTTTCATTTTTAATAAAAGCTTATTCATTTTTTTAATAGAATAATCATTATGCGTAATAAATGTAACCTTAGGTGTTTTTGTGGTTGTAATATGAAGTTATTTTTTGTAAGTTTTACACTAGCATCGACAAATGTGTCAACTAGCTATCCTTAAGTGGTTTGTGTTGTAAAATAAATTTGATGGTACAAAAATTCATGTTGATACAAAATAATATCAATTTGAAAATTAATAATAAAATAAATATAATATAATGTATTAAAATTAAAACAAGGAAATATCTCACTATGATATAGAATCACGCAAGATCGTTGTCGTTAAAGGTTGATTTCATGTCTCCCAAAGTATTCAACTCGGTATGATTAGATATTTTGACACGCAACTTCCCAAGATTAGACTATAGTGTTTACCTTTGTTAAGGACGCACTTCTAAATACGAATACCAGATGAACAACCATTTGTTTAATTTTCACATAATGAAATAGAGAATCAAGAAGATGAAGCTCTTTGTTAAAAAGAGAGTACAAGACAAAAGATATAAAGGTAGTTTTTTATTTCTAAAAAACAAAATACACCTTTTGTCAAAACAAATGTTGCAGACACGTTTTTATGTGGGATATGGAGAAGACATTTTTATAAATATGAGAAGCTGATGACTTTTCTCAAAGTCATGAATGAGTGTTAATCATCAACGGTCAAAATGTAAGCTTCACCAAACGGTAATAAAAAATCAATAACTTGTAAAACAATTTTAATGACCAACAGTCAAAATAAATAAAAATGTAAGTTGAAATTTTTTTTTCTCATAAAACTCACGATCATGTCTTAAATGTCAAACGGTAAAAACATGTCTTAAAAGGCTAACTAATAAAGAATATTTGTAATACTACAACAATCCCATAAGAACTCCAAAGAGCATCATTAGCAAGACGTCTTGACGTGAGTGGTCCATAGGAGCCACCGAGAGCATGTCAACTAAGGTGTCAGCAGCACGTCCTAATGCAAGTCGAACAAGAAGGCTTTTAACTAGGGCTGTAAATTAACAAAGCTCACCCGGCGATGACTCGTTCGGGTCGGCTCGGTAAGCTCGACTCCGAACTCGACCCGATTATTAAACGGGCCGTCGCAAACCATAAAAATAGGCTCGATTATTAAACGACTACAAACTCGTATAAAAACTCGACTCGGCTCGGTTAACGTTATGAACATACTCGTATAAGGCTCACTCGGATTATTAGCTCGACTCCGTATAATATTATATATATATATATAAGTATAATGTCCATATGTATTCTAATCATAAAACACAACTCTATACATGCACATAAATAAGAAAGAACTAATAAAAAATCCGACGTAACTTTGTTGTGATGTGTTTGTTAGTTTCTTCTTTCAAACATGCAAGCCATTGATTTTTTTTTTTTTTTTGAAATGGGCAAGCCCATCTGATTATGCAACATCAAGCTCATCTTCTTTAACGTGTGTTAGAAATTAGGAATAACCAATTGCCATCCTCAGTTTCTCGCATAAACCCGTAGGAGTAAACCCTTGTCAGCCAACTGTTCCCATTAAAGTTTCAATTCCACCAATCTCCTCTAAACATACACGTTTCTCAATCTTGACCGTTAGATACTAATAACCCTAAAAGAAAACACATTCGACGGCTTTCTCTAATCATGTTAACCTGCGCCGTTTCTTTACATTGCTATGTCTTCTACCAACAGGTCCACAGGCTCACACAGCCTCCTCTCATCCACCAGATTCATGAATCCTGACTTTAATCAACGAAGGGTATAACCCTCCGCCATTCACCACCGCTGCTCCCCCTACAGCGTTCCCTACTGTATCGCTCTGCATCGTCGGCTCACCAACGTCAATCTAGCTTCCTCTCTCACTACCCATCAGCTTTTTCTTCCCAATCCTCAAAATCCATGACATTTTTCTTTATTTTTCCCTTCCTATAGGAGCCACCGAGAAGCACTGTCAACTAAGGTGTCAGCAGCACGTCCTAATGCAAGTCGAACAAGAAGGCTTTTAACGCATCGTCCAGCAACACATCCTAATGTGATGGGTTCTAGTAGACTAATCGATGGTCCATCATCCAATTCATCAACTTTACATCTATACGCCTTTGTAATTGGATGCTGAGAAACTTAAAACCCTAGAGGCATACTGACAAGACGACTTACACATCCTAATGCCGCTTGATGACTTGCATACATTTTGAAGGTTTTATCACATGCACAGTTAAGGTATTTCATCATTTCTTTATATAAGGATGATTTTGCATGATTGTGTCCGAAGCCTAAGCTATTAGAGCAGTTCATATTGAGAGCTTATCTTCATTCTTTGTTGTATGCAAAGAGAATTTTGTTGAGAGCTTTTGTTGTATAATTATCTTGGAGTTTGTCATTCAAACCACGTGTTCATCTTCATCAACTAATTGAAGTCTATCGATGGGTTGGCAAGGAGACCAAGAAGAAGGATTGTCTAATGAAGAGCTAGAGCTACTACAGTAGAAAGTAAGTGGGGGCGCATGTCTGTGTACAATAGTTTAAGTCGTTACAATGGTTGTAATTATACGTTGCCTATACAACGATCATTCTTAGTGAATTAGCTTATTGGGTTTGTCTGTCTTGGAATGATTTTACTTTTAATGTGTTATTCAAAGGATTTCCATTTCATCAACAAATCTTTTGTGTTGATTGTGGTTTTTGTTTTATTACTTTGTGGTTTGATTAAATTTTACTACTGCATGTTTGTTGTTAAAATTGTTGCATAATTGTGTTTGATTTTGTTTAGGTCAGAACTTGCAATTTTCAAAAGCTTATTTAGTTTTTCAATGTAAATCTTCCATCATTCATTGATAACAGTTGAGCAAAATGTTCTTACAAATCATAAGCTTAAGCTATCATAAGTAGCAAAAAACACAGATAATCATAGCATAAAGCTATGAACTTATAATCATAGAAGAGGAAAACCTAACTATGACATCATCTTCTGTATACCCATGTAGAATACCGAGGAAAGAATAGATCTGCTCCGAGCAGACTAGATCTACAACATAGGTAACCTAATTTCACACCAATTTTTATTAATTCAGTCATGAGAGATAGCCTCCTATACTGAAACTACTCATCCTCGACTATAAAGGGCATGGCAACAATAACATAAAATAAAACAACAATAACAACAAAAATAGCACTCAGTAGATCCACCGACTGACGAGGACGTGGTTAGCGGCAGAAGGAGGTAGAGGAACTCAGGAACACGGTGGAAGGGCGCGTGAAATGGTGGAGCCCTCTAAAGTTTCCAGATTTGGTTTTAAAAAACTGAAATCAAAAACTCCAAAAAGCAGATCTGGAGCCATGAACGGCAGGAGGATGTGGAATCCGGCCAACTAGTGGTAAAGATAGAGTCGGCAAAAACTGCAGTGCTAGGAAAAAGCCTTTAGAGAAATGATTATTACCTCCGAAACAACAAAAAGATGAGGGGGCCTTAGGGGAGGGGAGGACGGAGAGGTTTCTCCCTCCACCCAAATGAGAGAATTTTCGGCTAGAGATTTTTTGAAGCTATTTTTTATTAACTCTCATTAAGATATAAAAGCTCATTTAGTTTTTTTTTATTTTTTTTTTATGAATGTGAATTTCAACTTTTCTATTGATAACAATTTTTGAACAAAAGCTCTTACAATCAAAAGCTAAGGCAATAAGCCACAAGTTTCGATAACCATAGCCCAAGGCTATGAACTTACAAGTCATAGACAAAGACAAGCAAATATCTATGACATAATCTTCCACATACCTATGTACAACTCTGGTTATAGATCAGATCTGCAACAAGCAGACAAATTCGAAGACATAGACAATCCAATTCACACCAACATTATTAAAACTCTCTCAACCCGAAAGTTAGGGAAAATCACCTCCCTCAACTTGAAGGGTAGGGATAAACAGCAATAGAAATAAAATTAAAACAACAAAAACAAACAGCACCAAGCAGATCCATCGACTGGAAGCGGAGAGAGGCTGGCCGATGTGGGAGAAAGAAGCGTAGGAGCCCCGGAACATGGTGGAGGGGCGCAAGAGGGGAGAAACTCTCTAAAAGTTTCAGATCTGGTTTTAAGAAACCAAAACCAAAACTTTCAAAGAGTAGATCTGGGGCCATAGATAGCGGAGAAGGTAGAATCCGGCTATTGATGGTGGAGAGGACGTCGGCAAAACCTGCTGTGCTAATCACGTGAGGAAGACGAGGGGGAGGAGGAAAACCTCCTCCCCCGACCGTCGCTTTTTTTGGTGTCTCTCTCTAGAGTGGCTAGGGTTATTTAAAAAGCTCATTTAGTTGGACCTATGTTAGAGTCTAAAATGTATCAAGACATAAGAACTTATTAGTCAAAAATTTCATTTCCCAAAATTGATTCCAAAATAACTTGTGATTTAATGGTTGATGGTGGTGTGGCACATGGGGAGGGGTTTGAATCCACAAAGGGCCATTCACTCATTGTTTTTGTTCATTTAATTTAAAGGCAATTGTCCAAAATTAAAAATGTGACAAATTAAACGTAGTGTTAATTTCAAATTATATTGTTTTAAATTAGAATCTTAAAATTAGGAAGGATCTTGGAAAATACCAAATATAGAGTTGACGAAAATCCTACTAATAAATTTAGGTTTTCTTGTTTTCAAATAATTTTTTTAATTTTTTTTTTAAATTTACATAATATTTTATGTTCAAACTTTTCCTTAATTAGCCTAAAGAGAATTTTGAAAAGGCCACCAAACTTACATACCAGGTTGTCCTATATCATGAACTCCAACCATCAATTTTATTCCTTTTAAGTTATAAGTATAAAAATTAATTTTTTTTTTTTTTAGAATGGATATGCTTAAATAAGCCAATACAAAACTAATTAAATTCAACAAACCAAACCCGAACCAACACAACCTACAATTTAGTTTAAAATCTTCAACCTGAGTTATAACTGATACCTAAAATACTTCCATTAGGGTCGGGTTACCCAATTAACCCAATAACACTCAATTGACTGCAAGCCATGGCCCATGGGCCTACGATCAACTCAAACGCAATAAATAACAAAAAGCTTTGATCCAATATGTGTATAAAGTGGTTTCTCAAATTTTGTGGTGTGATTTTTGTACTCTTTTTTTCTAAAATTTATTACCATAAGTTAAAAGAATCCATGCATGGAGACTTTGAAATATTTCGATAATCAGTCTTTCCCATTTCAAAAATTAACAGCCTTTCCAAAAATACATTATTTGGGAATTTCATCTCTATCATTTACCTCTAATTTGTACTTAGATGAATACATTTCTTCTCTCCTTATGATATAGTTAATGAGAATCCACAATTCTAGGTTTAGAAGTAGAGATCATCTCCGATGAGTCCAAAATAAAATTAATAATAATAATAGTAATAATAAGAATAATATATAAGAATATAATGTCCCACATGACATGGCACATCTTTAATAAACTGTTGGTTAATTAATTAAGAAAAGTGATTTCTTATTTAATTTTTACTTTGACGGGAAGTAAAATTAATGGTGAATAAGAAAACCTCTCTCTCTACCCTATAAATATACACAATTTTCATCAACTTTGTATATCTCAAGAGGATCAAGTGAGAGAAACTGTTTTATGGTGTTTATACTTTCGTATCAAAATTCAAATAAAGTTTTATTACTATAGATTCTGGTATGTTTATTTTATCAATTTTATTGTGAAAATCTTAACAGGAAAATATCTTGGAATAATTGGAAAAATTGAAAGTTATGTAAATTTAGTTTTTACATAATAATATAAGGAAAGCATACATTTAATTTTCTCAAAAAGTGGGTAGAAAATTGGTCAACAAAACTCCATAGCCAAAGGCTATGTGTAGTCTAAATCATGGAGTCTAAAATACATAGTGGTGTGGTCCAAATCTAATCACTTGGGAGGATCTAAGAAACACTACACAAAGTCCGTTTCAACTTTGCTTCCTCTTTGTGCAACATGTTTCTATTATTTTCCACGCCTGATTACATGCACGTGCGAAAGATGTACGGCAAGTCGTGAGGTTGACATTGCTTAACAAAATTATTTCAACTTTAATTAACGGGACAAGATTAATTCTTTTGAATATTGCTCTCATTTTCTAAGTGGATCCATAAGAAAAATTTTGAGAATCTATAAATTACCATATGATATGCCTCTAATATATGCAATTTCTTCGAATTGAAACGTCTTGATCCTTCTAGCAAATGAAGTGATTTGTTTATTTTTATGTTAAATCACCTATGATTCTAAAAGTTTAAACTGATAAAAAGTAATAGATATAATCTTTTAATTAATATTCTAACACTTTATTTCGTGTGAGCTTAAACTTTTTCTTAACAAATGAGGTCCAATCCCGTAGAATATGTAACTAAAATAGGTTCGAACTCAAAATATTTTGTTTTGATATTATGTTAAATCATTATTTATTCTAAAAGTTGATAAAACGTAGTAAATTTAATTTTTTAATTAATATTTTATAAAACTTTATTTTCATATATTACTGAAAGGACTTTTATCACTTCATTGAAAAAACTAACAAGATTTATTAGAAACCGTCTTCTTCCTAAAAAAAAACAAAATCTTTATTAGACCTAGCTAGTAGCGTATACGTTTCACTTTTCATAATTTGAAAAAAAAATAAAAAAATAAAAAATAAAAAAAGAAAGAAGAAGAAGAAGAAGAAAAAGAAGTAAGCAGTAAAGTGCTCACCCCAAATCTGGCCAGTGATGATTGAGATTTGGGACCTCGAGAGTAAATGGATCCAGGCTTCCTTAATTATGTGAATCTCAACAAACAAAAAATTAAAAAAAAATTAAAAAATCGTAAGTCAAAGGAACTAGAGGTTCATATAGTTTAGAATCTCTGGAGAAAAGCTTTCATAACTTGTGGTAATAATTTTATTCACCCGAAAAAGTCTTGTAATGATTTTGATCATGTTAGGTTTATCTAAAGTAATAAGTGTGGCACTTCAATGTAATTATGGGCGTTAGGTTTGCCAGAGTCAAGGTCACATGCTTCTAAACCATAAATGTGCTTAATTAGGGTTAAACACTAATCACTTGTGCAAAGACAAATATATATATGCAGCCATGCATACATAAAACTATTAATAAACTAATAATAAAAGTGGTATAGATGTGATTAGTGTAGACAAAGCAGAAGCTTCCAAAGTTCTTCAAAACCCTAGGAGTAATGGTGGCCATTATAAGCGCATATATAAGCTATGGCAATATTTTAATAAGGTGTTTCAAGTCAAACAAGCAATTAGTTATAGATTGGGATAAGGATTCACAACAATTAGGTGTTTAAATTGTTAATAATTTAAGTAGTTAATGTGAGAGACTTTATGTTGGATTTATATGCTCGAGTACATAGTTGGACAGCTAAAAATTTATCTAAACAGATGAATTTTACATAAATTTCTCATATTAGCCTCTAACAACTTTTCTTTCTTGCCCTAGTCTTAGGAAGTAAAAAATCCCTTTTTTTTATTTGTTTGTGTTTAAGATATTTTAACCAAACGACAGAAGAATTTGTACCCTATATTAATCTATTTGATAAGTTGAACTCCATAGTCTTTTCCATCCACTAATTAATGGTTGAATTTCATTAACCTCCACTTCAAGAAAGAGGAGAAACATGACCAAGCTATTGAGACCAGTGAAATTAATATTAATTATTCTTAACAACATGATTTGAACAAAAGACTACCATGTTCTATATTAAAAATAGTTGACTTCGGCTTACATGCGGTAATATAAACTATCGCATATCTACGATACTTCAAACCAAAGACTAAGATTCAGCCTTTAGTTTTTTAACCCAAAAAGGACAGCTGTAACCCAACCTTTGCATATGTTGTTTCCTTCCGTTAAATAAACAAAGAATAAAAGTTTCTTTTTATTTTCTTTTTCCTCAATCTCTCTCTCTCTCTCTCTCTGCTACACGGTTTTCTTTCTCTTATGAAAGAAAACCGCGTAGTTATTCAAATGCTATGATGCCAATTAAGCAGCTCAATTCTCTTATGAATTAACAATTTCCGTTTCATATTTATTAATTTTCATTGGGAATTTCTATAATCCTATAGTTAATAAGAGCACATTATATAGTGAAGATTATAATTAAACTCATGAAAGTATCCCAAAATGCTTAATTAAAGGTAGTAATTAGGGTTGTGAAGAACTAACCAAGTTGTTCATAAATAGTTTGAGTTTGACTCATATAAACTCAACTAATAAAGAATGGAGTGTAAACAAAAATTTAAACTCTTTTTAAAACTCATCAAAACTTGTATAAATTATGTTCCACTAAAAAAAAGTTTATATAAACTCATAAAACTTTATTTTTTATAATATTATTTTTAACTTTCATCTAAAAGATTTAAAAAGATGAAAGAGATTCTCCTTCGGAATGCGGGATAGATAAGACCCGGTGCAAAAATTACTATTTTGCCACTTGATTAAGCCTAACCGGCTTTTCTCCATTTCAAAAGAAATGGAAAGGATCATTTTTTCGAATAGATATGGCTTAAATTCTTGTAATGATAAGTCTTAATATCTCTATGTGTGTACTATAAATTAAAATATACTTATATAGACTTGAGATTGAAATTTTTATAGATTAATTGTAGATAAGATCATAGGAAAAGATATGTAATTAAATATATTATCTAATTAAATCAAACGAATATAATCTTATCAATAACTAAGTAAGAATGATTCGTACTGATTTGCAAGGAAAATATAAATAGTAATGATATTTACTTATGTAAGGATTAAATAAATTAATTAAGGATTATAAACAAGTTTGAACTCGTTCTAAAAATAAATAAAATATATTGAAATATAAAATTTAGCTCAATAATAAATTTGACCTTGACTTGTACTCGAAACAAATTTAAATCAATCAAACTTAAACATTTAATACAAATAATAATTAATGTCGTGACCAACAAGTATGTCATAACCTTCTACAAAGTGGACTTTCAAGAACCAATTTCTGTTGAAAAAAGAGAACACAAACATAAAAAAAACAAAAATAATAATAATAATAAATAAAGGAAGCTTCTTAGGGAGTGCAATTGTTGTCCCCTTGTATTTTCCCCGGTTGATAACCAAGTCGTCATTAGCATCCACTTGGCTAATCCTTTGTCATTACCACCGCCCTTCTTGACCTTCATCAAAAGCAAAATTGAAGATAATTGCTTAAAGGATTTTTTTGTGGTCAAGTTTCGGTGATTAAGATTTTGACAAGGAGTTTTAACGACTTTTATGCCACCACAAGTAATACGGCTGATCACTAGACGTGATCTTTTGAATAATGACATATTAACCCTGTTTGGAATTTCCTTCTTCTTTTTTATTTTTTAGTCTATTCAATTTTTTTTGAAAATTGGACTAATTTAAATATTTTAGTCTATCCGATTTCTTTGAAAGCTGGACTAGATCTAAATTTTTAAGAGTATTCGTACTCTCGATGATTTTATCCATCTTACTGGGTCACAACTTTCATTTGTCATATTTTCAAGTTACTTTCACTTTCATGAGTTTTCTCTTGAGCTGTGAGGTGCTATTGTCTGTCTGGAATAAATTTTTTAGTTGTTTAACTTCTTGTTGTTTTTCTATTTTTGTTGTTCTTTAAATATATGAAAGAAACTCACAAAAAAAACAAAAAACCTGTTTGGAATTTTGTGAAAAATATAACAGTTGCCTATATATATATATAAAAAAAAAGCTTGAAAGAGATTTTTAGATCGAACAAAAAACAAAAACAAAAAAACAAAATCATTTTCAAGCTTCTCCAATACGAAGTTTTTGGTTTTTTAGAATTATTAAAAAAAAAAAAGTGGTTTTAATATATTTTTACAAAATAGACGTTTTTATTTGATACAATTTTATAAGTTCCTTAACGCAATTTTAAATAAGCAATAAAATAAAATATCACAGTTTTCTATGATTGTTTTCAAACTATAGTTAAGTGCGTTTATACTTTTTAAGCTGGAAAATTAAGGAGATATCTTCTTCACCAAGTTAAGTGCTTTTGTTCAAAGTGCACTATAATTAAGCTCCCACTCACTTGGAATGCTTCAAACAAATTTAAAGTATTTATATCCATTTTTTTTTTTCTTTTGGCCTTGAAAACCTTAAAACTTATCCCTTCAAATGGGTTAATTGGGTCGTACAATAAATCACGTTTTGCCGAAAGTCAATTACCGATTTGATTTGTACCAGAAAATGTCAATTCATGATCACACATATTGCTTGACAAAGTTGTCCCATTGAGAAATTTTCTTAAATTTTTGTTTTCGTCCTAATCTCCTCAACTCTTTTCAGAGTCAATATTTGCAACCTAAGTTACCTTCGATTGGATGGTAGTTGGGTTAAAAATTTTCCCGGCCGGGTTAATTTAATGTTATAGGCCTTTTTGTTTTGGTGTAAAATATTTTATTGCTATAAAGTATTTTTAACTAAAAACATTTGTTCGTTTAAAAAGTGACTATTTTTTTTGCTGTTTGTTTGCCACTTTGAAAATGATTTGAAAAACATTTTTCGACATTTAGCTCGTATAAAAATTGTCAATTTTTTTTTTCTATTTTCATATTATTTAAGGAGCTACGAGGAAGAAATAAATGACGAGAAAAATTTACAGAAGAAGAGAGTGTTTGAAAATAGAAAACCTTCAAATGTGAGATTGATATTCAGTACAATTTGTAAGAGGGCATTGTAAGACCCACCCACTTACCTGAATAGGTATTTGAGCAAGTAAGCACCATAAAGAACCCTTTCACAATTGCCTGTTCGAAAATGTTTATTTACATAAACCATTTTTTGACTTAAAGAGATTATTTTTTTGGCCAGCTTAAAATATTTTTAAATTAACTAATATTTTACGCCGCGTCAAATATTAAAAAATATATTATATTGAAACAAATTGGCAAAGGTTTTAGTGTAAAAAAAAAAAAACCCAGAAATTAAAGCTTTGCACAAAAAGTAAATTTGGGACTTAAAAAAAAACATGTACTAGTAATAGCAACTATACAATAAGACAAGATATTGGTAGAAGCCAATAAACTCACAACAAAAACATGTGTGCATTTATTTTTAGGCCAGTCTTCCCAGGCTGACCATGTCAAAATGTCGGTTGAATTGTTTTAAATTCTTTTTTTTTTTAGAATTTAAATTGAAGAAAAGAATGGCTACAATAAAAGAGTCGGATTCAGATATTCCTCGGTTGGTTGGTTGGAATGTGGTCCAAATAAGTTCATATTACATGAGATCCACCTTCCCCTTCACGGAAGGCACGAGAGAGAGAGAGAAGAAGAATGATAGCCGTGGCCCCCACATTCTCAAACCTACCCAAATCCCCATCTATGAAAAAAAAGGAAGGGAGTCAAGGGACCATCTTCCCCTGCTAACATGTATATTATTATTTTTACTTTTCATCTCCCCAAATGATGAGTTTTCAAATGTTAATTGGGATTATTTTTCAAATTACAAGATATATGATTAGGCTTAATTCAAATTACTCTACTCACATTTTGGTGGTAAATGGGATAGATGCTATATGGATTCACTAGCTTGTGGAGGAAATTAGGAAGATTATTAGTTTACTGGTTAGTTGGCAGGTTAACCACATTCGTCGGGAGGTAAATTATGCGGCCCATGGTTTAGCTAAGTTTGTCGTTATACAAATTATAAATCAGGTTTGAATAGAAGAAATTTTTACATGTATTTATGATATTGTTTTTCTAGAATAATTTGCTTTAGGTATTTGAGTATTAAATGAGAGACTAAGATTTATTAAAAAAAAAAAATTACTTGACTCACGTTTTCAAAAATATAGTTTACACACTATGAGATAGGGCTAACAATTTTCAACACGAAATTAACTAGCAAGTTAGGATAGATAAATTTAAATCGTTTAATTAAATGAGCCAGGTTATAGTTGAACTATATAATCTTATATAAATGTTTTAATATGATCCGAATCAGTCACACAATATAAAAGGGACAGAGTTTTCCTCCAAACTAGGTTGGAGGAACTTCCTCCAACCTTATTTATAAAAGTGACATGTGTCTCTTTGCATGTGAGAAGCACATGTATTTTTTAATTATAAGGACAAAGTTGGAATAAGCACATGTATTTTTTATAATTTTTTTACAACTTTGTCCTTGTAATTAAAAAATGCATGTGCTTCTCACATGCAAAGGGATACATGACACTTTTATAAATAAGGTTGGAGGAAATTTCTCCAACCTAGTTTGGAGGAAAACTCTGTCCAGATATATAACCTTTTCTCCTTTCCCTATTTATCCCAGGAAAAGAAAAAAAGATATATTAGAAATATAAAAACATATTGGTATGTTACATATATAGAAAGTGAAAAATCTAAACAGTGCTGTCGGTTGCAATTTTAATTTGAAAAAGTTTGAAAAAGACATTCAAGAATATATGAGTAAGACAGTGCCATGGCGAATTCAGTCAATTAAATTTCTCTTCTGCGAGCTGTTCAACAATTCAAATCAAGTGTTTAATTATTTTTTTGAGAGTCGTGCAATAAAAATGCTATTTAGATAAAGTCTTCCATTCTTTTGACAATACCCCTATATGAAAAAGTTTCAACCAAGTAATCAATTTTTTTTACTAACTTACTTTTAGTTGGACAGAGTTTTTTTTTAAACTAAGTTTTTTTAATTGTAAGGACAAAGTTGAAATAAGCACATATATTTTTCATAAATTTTTTACAACTTTGTCATTGCAATTAAAACATGCATGTGCTTCTCACATGCAAAGGGACATATAACACATTTATAGATGAGATTGGAGGAAGTTCCTCCAACCTAGTTTGGAGAAAAAACCTGTTTATTTTTAGTTTATTATTAGATAATAAAAATATTTATTTACACTTTAATATTTAGATTACTCAATATAAATTATTTTTTTATACTAGTGCGATTTGCTAAACAGTAAAATTGAGGCATGCAATTAAATTTTACATTGATTAACATTTTATATTTATATTGCTCTTTGAAATTAATTATTTATGAAAATATATAATTTATGTGGCATATTTTAATTGTATGAACTAGATAATTATAGTTTCGTGAGATTATATATAGAGAATAATAATATTTTTAATTAATTTTTGTTTAATTTTTTTATTGATTAAAAAATTTTTGACTCTTCTAAATCAAAATTCTGATTCCATCACTTAAAAAAAAACTAAATGAAAAAAATTCAAAATCAATTTATGTGGTTGGCTTAAATTACAAATCACTTACTGTAGTATCAAAGTTAACTCAAAGATACGTGTCGAGATTTTATTTGTATTGATTTGGCACTTAATAGAATCTATTAAATATTTTAACAGAATTTAACTTTAGGGATTAAATTATTTTTTTTGTATATCACATGAACCTTTGAGTTAACTTTGATACCACATGAAGTAATTTGTAATTTAGGTCAACTACATAGATTGATTTTACATTTTTTTCAAACTAAAAAAGTTATTTCAAGTTATTTTTGTAAAGTTTTTTCGTACATTTAAAAAAGAGAGTGAGATTTTTTTTTATAAAAAAAACACTGCTAGGACTCACGTGTTTATCTCTTTAAAAATTTAGTCTGCAAAACTTTATTGTAAAAGCTTAAATATGCATCAATCTCCCATTTCGTGATTTTGGCATTGGTATTTTCAAAGAGAAATGATTGGCTATATTTTTCAAACCATCTATGAACCATTTTTGTAGTGTAAATTTTTATTTTTATTTTTTTAGAAAAACATGAAGGAAAAGTTTCACGATATTACTCGTCAAAGAAAAATGACAAAATAAGCAGCCAGAACAAATATTAAATTGAAGCCAAAACAAACGCTTATTCAAGATATGATGATCATATATATGTCGTATGCTGAAAAACGGAGGCACCGATACAAAACCAATGTACAACTTAGTCTCCTTTTCCCTGTGCATTTGAAAGAGAACTAATTAAAGCAACATGAAAGTAAAATAACATTAATTATATAATGATACCACTAAGTAAAATATTATAATTAATTAATTAAATTGAAGCAACTAGATCTATAGGGTAGAGTTGTACTCTTAAAACTGCAGAGAATATCGATCGAGCGAGAATAAGAGTAAAAGACGTTGCTAAACCTTGTGACCACGAACCCATATATGTTTTTGTGGCTCGTTGAACCCTTAGTGTGATTAACAGGGGAAGGAGCCATATTCCTCTCCCTTTCCTTTGAAATGATGGAGAGGATCCTTTTCCAGGATCAACAGGGGCAGGACCCATATATTAATCATCCTTCCCTTTTCCTGGTATTTTAAAACAAAAAAAAAAAATTTCTTGGTGTGATGAAAATCATTGAAATGTTGTGTGGCCCGTCTGGGTTCAAAATCTTGACTGTGTTCGTTAAACTCTTAAGGATTTTTTGTGTGTTTTAAATGGTAATAAAAGAGAATAATATGATATAAAGTAAGAATAATGTTATAAATTTTTTGGATAGAAAAGTAAAAAAAATTTATTTTTTAATAAATTTTTTATTTAAATAATAATAAAAAATAAGTGATGTGATATAAAACTTAAAAAAAAAATGTTAAAGTGAATAATAAAATATTAAAAATAGTATTGATTTTGAAGAGGGAAAAAAACAGGGGAACGGGCAATGGCTTAACAAACTAAGCCAAAATCATTGAATCATCTACTATTTCAGATATTTATTGCCAAAACTGACGGTAGGCATGGGACCAACATAGAACAGCGCATCAGTGCATGATCCTACCACTATGGCACCATCTCTCTTTCTTTTTTCTTTTTTCTATGCGATCCCACCACTATCTCAGCCACAGAGAAGAGAGAAGATAGTTTATGAAGGCCATAGCCGTGAACTCCATGGCTGAGCCTCAGAAGAAGCTTCATATAGCCATGTTCCCATGGCTAGCCTTTGGCCACTTAATCCCATTTTTAGAGCTCGGCAAGCTCATAGCCCGAAAGGGTCACCGTATTTCATTCATATCAACCCCTAGAAACATTGAACGCCTCCCAAAGATCCCACCAGATTTATCACCTTCGATAACTTTCGTGAAGTTGCCTTTACCCCACGTGGAGAACCTGCCAGAAAACGCAGAAGCCACCATGGACGTACCATACCACAAAATCCCGTACCTTAAGATAGCCCACGATGGTCTCCAACAACCATTGTCTCATTTTTTAGAAACTTGGGCTCCTGATTGGATTATTCACGACTTTGCCCCTCACTGTTGCCACCAATCGCTACCAAGCTAGGCATCCCACGGGCTTTCTTCAGCATTTTCAAGGCATCATCCTTGTGCGTGTTTGGACCGTCAAAGTCGAGTGTAATTGACGCTCATGAACCCCGAACAGAGCCCAGGCATTTCACCGTCCCTCCCAAATGGATCCCGTTTCCAACCAAAATAGCGTATCGGTTCTTTGAGGCGAAGAAAATCTTTGAAATCTATGAAGAAAATGAATCCGGTGTTTCGGACTGGGCTCGCGCCTTGACTATCATCTTAGGCGCCGATGCCATGGCTGTTAAAACCTGCACGAAGGTCGAAGGTGAGTGGCTGAAGCTCCTAGGAGAGCTTCATGATACACCTATAATTCCAGTGGGCTTATTGCCACCCTCGGCGCAAGAAAGCGGAGACAAGAACGAAGATAACACACGGGATACGATTGTTGAGTGGTTAGACAAGCAAGAGAAAGGGTCAGTGGTTTATATAGCACTCGGAAGTGAAACTCAACCAAGTCAACAAGACTTCACAGAGTTGGCTCTTGGTCTTGAGCAATCGGGTTTGCCCTTCTTTTGGGTTCTAAGAAAGCGAAGTGGCTCTGTCGGTGGGGACTCGATTGAGCTACCGGAAGGATTCGTGGAGCGAACAAAAGGTCGTGGGATTGTTTGGACGGATTGGGCGCCTCAGTTGAGAATATTAGCTCACGAATCGGTTGGGGGTTTCTTGACTCACTGCGGTTGGAGTTCAGTGACGGAGGCGTTGCAATTTGGACGCGCACTCATTATGTTGCCTTTCTTGACGGACACAGGATTAATAGCAAGGTTTTTGGAAGAGAGGCGGGCAGGAGTTGAGGTGCCCAGAAACGAGCAAGACGGGTCGTTTACAAGGGACTCGGTCGCCGAAACGTTGAGGTTGGTGATGAAGGATGTGGAGGGAAAGATTTATCGGGACAACGCCAAGGAAATGGCCTCCATATTCGGAGACATGGAGCTCCAGTCCAGATACATCGACAAGTTTGTGAGTTCTTCTACAACACC
>FXXK01000287.1:113719-125034 GCA_900184695.1 Betula pendula
AAGTTTGTTGAGTTCCTTCTAAACCACCGCCCTGTCACGGAGGGTTGAGTGAGTTCTGTTACAGAATTTAGGCTGTGTTTGTTATAACTTTAAGGTTTTTTTTTTGTCACTTTAAGGCTTTGTTTGTCACTTCTTTTGTGTTTTGAATAGTAGAACTAGTGAATGATGTGATATAAACTATGGAGAATGTTGTAAATTTTTTGTACGAAAAAGTGAAAAAGTTTTGTTTTTAGTAAATTTTTTATTTAAATAATAATAAAAAGTGAGTAATATAATATAAAAAGTAAAAAAAATTGTTAAAAAGTGATTGATAAAATATTAAAAATGGTGTTGATTTTGAGGAAAAAAAAAGGGAAGAGAAAAAAGTTTAACAAACTAAGCCTTAATGTTGCCAAAAGTTTTGGGAATTAGCATGAATTTGCCTTCTTGTTTTGCCCGCTGGGGGGAGCGGAGGGGTTCGTCCGGGTTAGGAAACATTGTTAAATAAATGGGAGGAATGCTAAATATACAAAATTTTTCATAAAAAAAAGTAATATTTTTTTATAGAAAATTTTGTAAGTTTAGTATTTTTCAATAAATAATTTTTGCATGTTAGTTGAAGTCGAAAATAAATAATGGCTTGTTTTGTTTGATGTTTTATTTATTTGATTTTTTATTAATTTTATGGATATTTAGAAAAAAATAAATAAATAAATTATATTTGGATAGTTTAAAAAAGTATTGGTGTACGTCAATATATTTAAAAAAAATTAAAAATATATATATTTAAATTGTAAAAATTAAAAAAAAAATGGGGTGGTTTTTGAACACCCCATTTTTTAAAAAATTTGTCGGCTTGTTTTTTAGAATTTAAATATTATTTTTTAAATTGAGTGGAATAAATGTGAGTTATGTTAAGTTAATTTGAGTTGAGTTGAATAAATTTCAACTGAGAAAGAAAGTTGACTTTTGGTGATAATTTTTTTTTTTTTTTTAAAAAAAAAGTCATAGCTGATAAAAATTAGCTACAAACAGGTTTATAGCTAATTCATAGAAACCAATATAATAAAGTGATATGTGTCTCTTACTATATAAGAGACACGTTTTTTTATTAATATTATTAAAAAAAAAACGAATGAGAAGCACTTGCTATTAAAAAAAATATGTCTCTCACATATTTAGGAATACAAATTATTTTATTAGACTAATTTATATAAATAAATTACAAATTAATTTGTAGCTAATCTATGTTCGTATTAGCCATCCTCTTATTTTAATTTTTGCTTCTTCAAGACAGAGACAGTTTTTTTTTTTTTTTTTTTTAATTTAAAAATCAAATAATCTGTTTCGTTTAAAATTTGAAAAGAAATGATGGTTTGATTTTAATTCCGAAGCCATCATGGGAATTTAGGAGCCAATGATTCTATAAGATTCTTCAACTTTTTTTCACTGCTTGAGTGGATTCATATCTATATTATGTACGTGAGAGATACAAGTTATTGTTATTAATTAATTTATATGAAATTAATTACAAATTTTGTAACTAATTTTTGTCTTTCCTAACCATCCTCTTATATTAATTTGCTTCTTCAAGACGTTTTTTTTTTTAAAAAAAAAAAAAAAATTATCAAATAACTTTTCGTTTAAAAATTTGAAAAAGTATGATGTTGATTTAATTCCAAAGCCATCAAGGGGAATTAGAGCCAATAATTCCCTATAAAGATTCTTCATCTTTTTTTTCACAATGCTTGGTGGATTCAAATATATATATTAATATAAATTTATTCATTTTAGATATTTTATTTTAGAATGAAATATAATTTTTCTTATTATTTTAATTTATTATTATTTTTTTATTAGGATATTGATAATTTTTTAAGTACTATACATCCACCTCAATCTACATTCTACTCTAGTTTTTATTATGTCTCTAAATATTCTATCAATTCAAGATATACATATAATTGCCTACTTATAGACCACTCATTTTTTATTAGATGCTATCTAGCTCGTTTCAAATATTCTGGAAATAATATAAGAAACCAATTCAGAATTCCCATTGTGATTTTGACCTAAAATTATAATAATTAAATACACTCATATCTATATTGGATAACATAGAACAGATAACAAAACAAGCCTTTGGAGTATCACCTGTGATTGTATCCAAAATATTCACCAACTCCTCTAGATAAAGTAGATAGAAGTATATGGGATCCGGACAAATAAATTTATGTTTGTCAGTCATTTTTATAGAGGAAATTCGCCGTTACGCTTGGTTTCTGTCTACGTCTAAACAATTAGTTCCAATTAGATATGATATGAGGCGTTATTGTTGTAATATATTTGACATAGGTATCATAATTGGCTAAATTAGACTTAAGGTTTGTTTTGGTTATAATATGGAAATATATAAAGAGAAAATAGAATCATCTCCTGTTTTAAGAGTTTAACTGTAGTATCACTTATAGATCGCAGCGCGAGACCGCACCTGATTTAAAGATTTTTGATATTCTTATCATACCATCATGAACTTAGTCTCCAACTGAGATAGTGATTAATGGTAATTTTAGACTAATCACAGAGACCAATTTTATATTTTTCTAATTTTTATTTTGTAAGAATACATTAGTTTTTTTTATTATGTAATGAAAGGATGAAAGAATTGAATTTATAGTAATATATTGTCTTTATTATTTATTAAATATATTTATCATTCACAATAGTTTTTTTCTTATCATTTTTACTATTAATATCGTATTCTGTATAAATTGTTCTTTAATTATAATGATAAAAGCTTCATAATCAAATCTTGTAAAATAAGAAAGTATATTTTAATTTAGTTTTTTTTTATATTTATATTTTTAGTAGTTAAATGATAAATGTCGTATCCCATATGAGAATAAGAGATAAAAAAACGCGCTTTTAATATAAAATGATGCTATATATTATTAAGCACAAAATAAATACTTTAGTATTTTTGTTGTCATTTAAAAAAAAAATAAAATACGACTGAGATAATTATTAGTATTTTATGTTAGGTTCGTATCTTTATAATTATTCCTTTTAATAAGAACATTCAATTAAAGACTCACTATCATATTTTTAAGTATTTTAATATTTATATTTTTTAAAGAATTTATTCTGATACTTAGAAAATAAGAAAGACATAAAGTAGATCTTTAAGAAAACTGCTACTGCTTAGTGAGAATGCATGTATTTTATAAACTACTTCTTAAAAATTACATGAATATGCTATTAACTGTATAGATTTTTCTGTATGAAGCTATAAATATTGGACTGACAATACTTTTTTTATTTCGCTGATTTGGTATGGGATCTGTGCTAAAATAGTCAGAAAAGATACAAGAATAATATAATATATAAATATAGAGCTGATCTTTATATTTTGGCATCAATTATCACTCTGTAGTTTTTTAACAAATAATATATAAATAACAGAATAAGTAAAATAGATAAACACGTGTGCAATCAAAGAATAAAAGATAAAAAAAAAAATCAAGTCATTATATAAATGGATATTATTATGATAGTAATACCAGATACTAAAATGGTTTTTGGGAATCAATCTATTGCACTTAAATATATGTTCTTAAAAAGGTTTCATATATAAGATTAGTATCTGAAACTGTATCAAAATATAATTGTCAGATGTGATATAATGTTAATAATACCTTAATAAGATATTGCAACAAAAGTTTTGTGCTATTCTCTCTCTGGAATATAAACGGATATATATACAATATAAGTCAGGGGTTTTTTCTCCCTCTCTTCTTTTCTAAAAATGTGAACCTTGCGTGAGCAAATGTTAATGAATGAGCGGGATACATTTGAATTAAAATAATTAAAAAAATTATCTTTAGAAGATGTTTATCTACACAAAGACTCATAAAAAACTAATTTCTAGTATTTTATATATAACCTATAATAATTTTTCAAATTTTTAATACTATATCCTTTAAGAGAAATGTTTGACATATGGTTAAATTTTTTCTTGACTATTGTTAGTTTCTTCTTTTGTGAGGAGACATCTCACCAAACTCTTTATTCCAACATTTTCGTGTTGTCTTACCTTATAGTTTTTATTTTTGCTAAAAATATATGTGTTATTAAAATATATTTATAAGGACATAATTTCTATTTAATATCAAAAAAGATGGGCTCACTAATTATTTATTAAATAAAAGAAATATAACCAATATATATAGGAAGTAGAACATATGGAACAGTTAGCGTCCTGAATCGTAGCAAGATATACCACTAATGGAAATACAATCGACTTATGCCATTTGAAAAAAAAGATAGTTAATGGCAGATGACATCGCTCTGATGATCATATCCAGTGAAATATAGAATTTGTTGGACTTTGTATTGGATATGTTTACGTGTATATTAACTGTGGGTGAGTTAGACTAGTTGTTATATTCTCAGTCTTGTTGATAAACCTAACAATAGTTTATAGTCGAGGACTTATAAATTTGTTCGAAATACACATAATAACAACATATAGGCTGTTTTTTAATATATTTTGACATTTGATTATCCTTTTTTTCTCCTTTTACTAGGTCCTGTGAAGTTTGGGAGAGTGGCTGGACAAAGTCAATTAGTATGGTAAAGTGGACGTGTATATATGAAAGATGAGTGTCGGAAGTTCATTGTAGTATTTGTGAATTATTGAATGATTAATAATGACAATGATCTTAAACAAGTAATAAATGTTGTATCATAATTAATTTTATAATAACTTTTGAAATAGATGAGTTTATAATAAATATAGAATATTTTGTAATTACACATTATCAAAAAAAATGTTTAACTCATATGATATATATATATATATATATATAAGAAGTTTTTATAGTTTTTTTTAATTAATTTTTTTTTATATTGTTAAATAATTAGACATAATCAATGCTGTTTCAAATTTATAAATATAGATTATAAGTGGATAAATAACAAAAATATATTATAAAAATGTTTTTGGATGTAAATATAAAAATTGAATGTTTTTGATGTGATTTTTTTTTAGGTTTTAAAAGCTTAAAGCACACCTCTTGACAAAGGATTGGGTTACGGATTGAATGCTAATAAAAATGATTGATATGATATAAAATAAAAAGAATATTATAAATTTTTAATGGAAAGTGAAAAAAAAAGTAAAAGTTTTATTTGAAATAGAAATAAAGGTATTTGAGTGATATAAAATTTTTTGAATGTAATAAAAGTTATTAATGTAAATAAAATATAATAATATTATAAATTTTTTGTATAAAAGTAAAAAAAATTATTTTTTTAGTGAATTTTTATTTTAAAATAGTAATAAAATGATAAATGTAATATAAAAAATTAAAAAAAAATTAAAAGTGATTTATCATATATTAAAAGTGAAATAATTTTGGAGAAAAAAAAATAAAAAGGGCCAAAGCCATTGCCAATCAAAACAAGCTCACCGACTTGTGCACAGCGCCGCAACACATCAATGTTTCCTCACGTTTGTTTTTCTCAGACTCTGTAGTAAGACTCGTAACGTAAGGCATTAAGGACCGTTTGGAAACGGTTTTACTGTTTAGGGGTAGGTATTGTTCATTCACTTTTCCTAAACAAAAAAAAAAACATTCCCACTTTTTATATCACAATCAAACAACTTTTTAACAACTTTTTTTTATTTATTACTATTAAAATAAAAAATTCACTAAAAAACAAAAATTTCATTTTTCATACAAAAATTTAAACATTCCCCCTACTTTATATCACATCAAGTCAACAACCCACTTACCCCAACCCATAACCTTTGCCAAACCACACCCTAAGAGAATTAAGTAGAAAAAGTCTTCACTTTTGTCAAAATTTTATTTTGTGTGCAAGTGAATTTAGGTTTTGAGCGGTTTAAATGGTAATTTTCTGAATTGCATTTTTAATAGAGAATTTACTCACATGCAATTTTTAGACCATATGCTAGTAAACAATGTCCTCGTCCTCCTTCAGCTATTTGAAGAATTTAGAATGAATTTTGAATTCATCGTAATTTTTGATATTTTGTATTTTCAAAATTATTGTATTTTTTTGTAAAAATTTGATTTGGATTTTGTAATAATTGTTCACTAATTATTTTTTTGAACTGTATTTTATAATTAACTATAATAGATCATTCTGTATACAGTTAGCAATTACACAGAAATATAATATTCAGCTATTCTTCCTTACAATTCCTCTTGGTAACGCATTCTGTGCTCCCTTGTTTCTAAATTCAAGTTGGCTCTACATTACTATCTGAGTTGAGGAGAAATACTTAAATATATTAAGATATTGCACCGTAATTTCCTGATATTTGTATTATCAGAATTTCAAGTATATTTATTACACTGTAATTGATAGCGAATAGATATGATAGGCCTATTTGTTTTTACCTTTTTTAAAAAAAAAAAAAAAGTTACCCTAAATGAAGCATGGATTTGCTACTGGATTATCTATCCTTTCTGTGACCTTTTCAATCACAGCTTCTTCCTGAAGCACAGTAAATTTATTTGAGATGTAATGGATTTTAGGGGTCCCTTTGCTTACCAATTATCTATTCCGGATATGGAATAACTCCTCTCATGATTCCCAACATGATTGCAATCTTTCTCAAGTTAAATAGTATTGCTTTTCTAATCTTCTCCACAGGCGGTGGCCTATCTTCTAATTATATTGGAATATTGTTTGATTAGTCTTACGTAAAAAAGAACCATAAAATGATATACAAGGCTTTCGCAGCTATTGATGGTGATCCAGCATTAGAGGATATCAATAGCCAAACACGCTCTTATATAAAAAGGAAAGTGAGGGTACAAATTAGTGGAGAGCCTATATTCTATTTTCTTTTATTGTTCACGAGACCCCCCTTTTTTAGGGATAGTTGCAGTGGCGGGCCTAGGATCTTGCCTAATGCGATTCCACCCTTGGTCAGTAGTACTAGTTATTAACTGATTACATTAACCGCGCTCTATTTCACTTACAACAACTCGTAGTGGCTGGGTTCTCTTGGCATTGGCGCGTGTCTCCCAATAAACGGCTATTGTGAATATGAGACACATCTCCCTTTCATGCGTATCCATAGCAAGTTATGGTTGCTATACTCAACATTTATTCATACCCATCCCAGAATAAGAACTTGCATGTAAATAAATAATAAAAACTAAGCAAAAAAATCTTAAACATGAGCAGGTAAACCTACAAACAAGACAGTGGTGTGTATACCAATTACAACAAAGGTTAGTATGGATTACTTCTTGGGAATTCATTGGCTTGATACATAGACCCATCCTCTTGGTGTAACTTTGCAAGAAACAGTCTTGTTGTTGCTCGCTTAGTACTAAAGCGTACCATGCCCCTTGTTGACACCATTGATGAGCTCCTCCATGGATATGGGTATTTCTCAAACTTTTAGCTCTCCTATCTTTTTGAACAACCAAAGTGGTGATTTAGATTCGAATACGATGTTTTGTCATGAGCGCACTAAACACACTAAGTATTGAGGGGAACTCGGGTGCTCAGGGTCATGTATACCACAATCCGACCCTCTCTATTGCTGAGAGATGGAACCTGGCTTATATCCACTGTTCTTACTCTGCTCCTCAATATTGCTTCTTGCTTTGATATCAGTTATCCCTGGTCTTATGGCTGATGTGATGTTATACAGGCAAAATGCATCATTATCCTAAATCATGCTTCTGTGCTTCTTTGTAATATCAATTCCTACAGTTGACTTTTACGCTAATATTTTATGGGTTTTCGAGTAATACCTTAATCTTGCCAATTGCATTATCTTTTCATATAGTCTAATATTTTTCATTTATATATTTTGTATTTATTAATAACCTTATTGCGCTCCCCTTCATCCTCAATACCTTCTCTCTTCAAAATTTCAGTAAACTTAAACGCTCACCTCCATGATTGTTTTTTGGCGGATGATGGGATATAAGCTTGGCTCCTTCCTCATACTTCTCCTCGCGCTGAATTCTCTTCCTTCTTCTTCTTGTCTTTCGTTAGGCATTAAGCAACCGGTTCTTTTTTGTTGCATTAACCAATCTCTTTTTGGAGGTGATTTGCTCCATACTTTAGACAATATACTTATCTGATCTCCCCTTCCACCACGTGGTGCCGGATTCTCCTTCACCTCCTCTTGATTGCTTCATCTAATTATAGGTCTCGGATTCTTACTTCTTCGATGTTTTCTCAAATCTTGGTTTTTTCAAAAATAGTATCTAGGTGGATAAATTAATCTGGAAAATATTCCACCAGACCTTTAAATTTCCAATCCCCCAACGACGATCGGCAACCTGTAACCCCTATTCTCTGTCAAATATCTCACCTTCAGTCGGTCTATGATCTGCGTTTGTGGATTTATTATGTTTTGCAATTAAAGTATTACGTAGTTATTACTTAATAAATTCTCTAACTTACCGTATTATTAGTCTGATCGTATATCCTAGGGGTCATTTGAATCTAACGCGCACGCAGGATGTTGTGTCTCCGTGCACCCTTCCATTAGCCAGTCAGAGGAACCGTTGAGGAGAGTATTGGTTCAAGGTAGTGGTGAAGAATAACTCTCAGACCTGGAATAGAGGAAAGGAGTTGGGTTTCGGGACGCACTATGCTAATCCTGTCCGATCTAACCTTTTAGAGTCGTGTCAGTATCCTAGTCTGAGAACATGAGTATCGCCTCGCTCTCTCTCTCTTATTTGGAGTTGGATTCTGGGATATAGTTGGTTTTGGTTTGGTAATCATGGGTCAAGACAGTTTTTAGAACTGTGTTGCGACCAGTACTTTCTTGTGCCGTCTATGGTTGTGTAATTCATCAGACGATTTGATGCTATGTGTTACATCTGCGGTTTTATAAATGTCTCTTAGCTAATTTTAAACAGTTAGATGCTTGATAAACATAGGCTCATCTGGAGTATTTGATTATAATTGTGGGGATCAGATTCTCTACTTCAATAAAAAAATAATAATTAAAAGATTATAGAGTATGAACCCCTATTGGAACCTTTGGTTTGGTAAGTGTATAATAATCAAGAAATGTGAATATCCACAAAGTCCAAATAGTTACCCCCTTAGAAATATCGGTTTCTATCTGGTGATAATGGTTTGGATTTGTATGGGATCTTGTAAGTATATCTCGTCCTCGTCTGCTTATTATTTGTTGATCCTTTGCTATAAAATTAGTTACCCCTTCATTAAGAATTTAAAGATGACGTTTAATGCTTGGGCAAGCTATAAATGGGGAGACTAGGGGGGGTTTACATAGGTCTACCCGTACAGCCAAGTTACAACTTACAATCCAAAATTATAAGCCCTATTATCCAGTTCTTTTCTATATGTTTTCTCAAGAATAATCATAAGTGGGGGTTTAGTTAGATAGAAGGAAGGAAAGCTGACTCCCGCTCAGTCCCCCACATGCAAAACCCTTTTCGTCCAAGCCGATGGAGGAGGAGGCATCGATCCTCCTCTGCAAGGCCGTAAGTCCCCTGGTGCAGCCACAATGGACATTATACCGTCTAAATACGATGACCTCCCAAGTGGAAGGAAGGTTAGCCTTAATGAATGGAGGAGGGACTGGGCCTTTGGGAGGCGGGGAGATGTTTTTGCGTAGAATCTAAAATTCAATCCCGAAACAAATAGCTTATTGGGAACTTAAAAAGGGGAAAAAGGAGAGGAATGGGGACCTAAAAAAGAGGAGGAAGTTTTTAACTAAGGGGCCTTGGAAAATGGGTGGCAGAGGAGACCGATGCTCTCTCCATGGCTTTTGGGAGACGAAAAGGTTTTTTTGAAAGGGGTTGGTTTTTTTCTTCTTATTAAATAATTAAGAGGATAAAGAACGAATATTATAATTTTGGGTAATGGGTAACTTTGGTGTTATAAGAATGAACCATTTATAGGTTTAATAAGTATTAAATTAGGATACCCAAGAATTTAAAGGACAATTTACAAGAATTCAAAATCAAAACTTTACAAAAATACGGTATTTCTAATAATAAATATATATTATATTTTTTTTTTTTGGAGTGAGAATCCTGCCAAATTTTCATTAATTAACTCAGGAACATCGGGTGGAGCTCTTAACATAGAAAGATTTAAAACCCGCAAGATTAAAACATAGCCCACAACGCTTATGATTCAACAAACCATAGAAACCCTTGGACAAAAATTCCTTAACCTTAAAGAACTGTCGCCTTTATGATTAAAACCCACACTAAACCAAGAAAACAACCGAAAGGGGAAGGCCAGATCTGTTTCAGCAGACTGGATTCCTAAGGTTTAGAATTCGGGACAATGATTACCCGAACCACTCCTTATTCCCAGGGTCGTGAAGAGTTATTCCCTCCACCCACCCCAAATCTACTTTCTTCCTCGACCCAAAAAGGGGCAGACCACACTCCTCTTGTCATCCTGGATCCAAAAGACCCCAGGGGAACGACCAGACAAAAACAAGAAAATTTTAATAGGAACAGAAAATGCAATTAATAAATTCCCACAAAGCCAGATCTACCGCTGAAGGTGGGGAGCGAGGGTGGTGCCGACGTGGAGGTGGGGGTTTGATTTTTTCCAGTTTACAGACTAGTTTTTTGGAAAACCAGATTTTAAACTCGAAAGAAGTAAAGATCCGGCCGTGGCATCAAAGAGGGGGTGGAGACGGCCCCCCAACGTGGGTGGAAGGGGAGGTTCGATAAAGTTGCTTGTGGAAGAATCAGCCCCAAAGGAGGATGCCACCAAAAAGGACGGTTGCTGGCTACGAAAGACAGAAAGAAGGGAGAGGGGAGGGGGAGGGTGGGGAGGAGGGAGCCGATATCCCCCTCCCTCCGCACCAAACATGGGGGCGTTTTTTTCTGAAGAAGAAGAGAGGAGAAGAGAAGGGGGAAGGCCGGCCTTAGGGGTTTTAATAATAAAATATTAAGAATTACATGAATTTCATTAATATATTCTGAATATTAAGAGTTCAACCCTTGGTTTTGGAAACAAAGAAGCAACAGAAAGCGTTTTTAGAGATAGGCCTTTGGTAACCACATCAGCACTGATCCCAGCCAAGAAGCCAATAGGAACAAATGAAGAGTCCCCTACAAGGGAGATGATAATGCCAGTCCTAATCTAAAGTGTGTTTTTTAGTGGCGCCTCATGGAAAAAAACTCGTTATTCGTAATCCTAAAAATCAACTTTTGGTTTTTGTCATAAGAAGAAAAGAAGCTAAAGTTTTTGAAGTCCCATAATCATGGGGAGGAGCCTTCCAACATGGTGTCCAAACCAAGGGTGGTCGCTTTTAGTTAAACTAAGAGCGACCA
>FXXK01000287.1:125059-139649 GCA_900184695.1 Betula pendula
GTATTCATTAGTTATTGCCAGTTTGCCACATTTATTAGAGCACTAGCTGTATTTATTTGGAAAAAATATAAAATTGATCCTTGTGGTTGACCTAAATTATAAATCACTTCCTATGATATAAGAAAAAATTTAGAGGTCCCTGTGATTGACCAAAATAACAAATCACCTCTAAAGTAAATTTTTGTCAGTCATTTTAACAGAAATCGTTAGTCTGTCACGTTAAACCAATAAGGTAGCGCGTTATTGTTAAAATGACTGGTATGGTAGACTAACGATTTTTGTTAAAATGACTAACGAAAATTTGTTTTAAGGAGTTTTGTTATTTTGGTCAACCACAGAGACCTTTAAGTTTTTTCTTATACCACAGAGAGTGATTTGTAATTTAGACTAATCACAGAGACCAATTTTATATTTTTTCTAATTTATTTTTAGAATTTTTATTAAATGTAAGAAATTAAATTATTTTTTGCTTTTATATTTAAATAAACTTCACAATAGTTTTTCTTATCATTTATTTATACTATTTAAATATTCTTTAAATTAAATGATAAAAGTTAGAAGAAATATAAAGTTATTTAAATATTGTTTAAAATAAATGATATATGAAAAAGAGAAAAAAAAAACACTTTTATATTAAAATAATATTAAAGCACAAAATAACACTTTTAGTTTTGTTCATTTCAAAAAAAAAAAAACACTTTTAGTTTTGTTAGTGTTTTTATAGTTTAAAGAACATCAATAAAGTCATTCAAGTTTTTTTTTTTTTAAGAATTTTTTGTACATTAAAAAAACAAAAAGGAGATTTTAAAAAAATTACTGCTAGGAGTCATGTATTTATCTCTTTAAAAATTTAGTCTGCATAACTATTTCGTAAAAGCTTAAATATGGACATCTTTTATTTCGTGATTTTGGCATTGGTATTTTCGAAACAGGTCAATTTCACTTAGGCTGATCTTTATTTTGGTAATTTCACTCTGTAGTTTTTTTAAAATAATTTACATGAACCGATAGGTAATGTAACACGTGTCTCTATATACATCATTTACAATGATAATTGTGCACATCAGACTCAAATGGTTTTGGAATCAATATGATAGTCTTAAAGGTTATTGAATTTCGAATACTTACAAAAAGTTGTCAGATGTGACATAAAGTATAAAAATATAAAAAATATGTGTGTCTTTGTTTAGAGGTTTAATTAGGGGTCTTTTTAATTTTTTAAATTAAATTGAAACACATCTCTTAGTTTTTGCAGAAATGATGAAACTCTTTTTATAAAAATTTTATGTTATTCTTTTTTTTTCATTTGCAAAAAAATTGTAAAAATAAATAATAAATAAATAGACTAATATTAACAAAAAAGATGGACACTAATTTTTTTTTTTTTAAATAATAATAAAGTAATATAGAGAAAAGTTGCGTCCGAATCGTAGGCCAAGATTATTGAAAAATCGATATTTTGAAAAAAAAAATAATTGGAGTCACCGTTGATGTAACCGGAAAAGAAATTGTGACTGATGAATGTAACGTGTTAAAAATTAACTTTGGGGTGGGGTGGAGTGAAAAACTTTTTGTTTTTTTTTTCCCAGTCTTTGGTGAAAAACCAAACAAAGTTTTTTTTTTGGCTTTTTTTAATTTTTTTGGGTTTCAAATAAAATTAAAAAAAAAAAAACCCAAAAAAGTTTGGCCCTTTTTAAAAATTTATTTTTTTTTTTTATTTCTTTTTTTTTTTTTCTTTCCTTTTTTTAACCTAAGTTTTTTGAAAAAAGTGGGGGGGTGGCTTTTTTGGGGCAAAAGGCAAATAGTTAGGGTGTGGGTTTTTTTTTTGAAAAAAAATGGGTTTTTTTTCCCGGAAGTTTTTTGAAGTTTTTTTTTTTTTTTTTTTTTTTGAAAAATTTTTTTGAAGTAAAAAAAATAAAAATAAAATAAAATAATGTTTTTGTTAAAATTTTTTTTTTTTTATATAAAAAAAAATTAAAAAGAAATTTTTGGTTTTTTTTAAATTAATTTTTTTTTTTTTTTTTTTTTTAAATTTTTTTTAAGAATAGTAAAAAAAAAAGGGTTTATGTGGTTTTTTTTTTTTTTTTTTTTTTTTTTTAAATGTAAATTAATTGTAAAAGTTTGAAAAAAAAAAAAAAATTTAAAATAAAAAAAGTTTTTTTTTTTTTTTTTTTTTTTTTGAAATGGGAAAAAAATATAAAAAAAAAAAATTTTGGAAAAATGTTTTTTTTTTTTTGATGTGGAAAATTTTTTTTTTTTTTTTTTTAAGGTTTTTTTTTTTTTTTTAAAAGCTTTTAAAAAGCAAAACAAAACCTCTTTTTTTGGACAAAAAAGGAATTTTTTGGGTTTTTTTTTTTTAAAAGGATTTTTTTTTTTTGAAAAAATGCTAAAATAAAAAAATGATTGATATTGAATTTTATAAAAAATAAAAAAGAAAAATAATTTTAATTAAAAAAATTTTTTTTTTTTTTTTTTTTAAAAATGGAAAAAGTGAAAAAAAAAAAAAGGTTAAAAAAGTTTTTTTTTTTTTTTTTTAAAATTTTTGAAAAATTAGAAAATTTTAAAAAAGTTTAAATTTTGATGTGGGATTTTTATAAAAAAATTTTTTTTTTTTTTGAATAGTAATAAAAAAAAGTTTTTTATTTAATTGTAAATAATAAAAAATATAAAATTAATTATTTTTTAATTTAAAAATTTTTTTTTTGGTTTATAAAAAAAGTTAAAAAAAATAAAAATTTTGTATTTTTTTTTAGTGGAATTTTTTAAATTTTTTTAAATAAGTAAAAAAAATAAAAAAAAAATTGATTAAATGTTAATATAAAAAATTAAAAAAAATTTAAAAGTGGAAATTAATCGAAAAAAAATATAATTTAAAAGTGAAATAGATTTTTTTTTTTTTTTTTTTGGGAAAGAAAAAAAAAAAAAATAGAAAAAGGGCAAAAGCCCAATTTTTTGCCAAATCCAAAAAAAAAAACCAAAAAGCCCTCAAAAAAAACCCCGACTTTTTTGCACAGCCCGCCCCCGGCAACAACCACCATTTTCCAAAAATTGTTTTTTTTTTTTCCTTTTCACAAGTTTTTTTTTTGTTTTTTTTTTTTTTTTTTTTTTTTTCCTCAAAGCCCCTCTTTGTAGTAAAGAAAGGAACTTCCGTTAAAACCTTTCCGTTAAAGGCCATTTAAAAGGGGACCCGTTTTTTTTCTTTTTTTTTTTTTTTTTTTGGCAAAACGGTTTTTTTTTTTTCTTGTTTTTTTTTTTTTAGGGTAAAAGGTTATTGTTTTTTTCCATTCAACTTTTTTTTTTTCCCTTTAAAACCAAAAAAAAAAAAAAAAACATTCCCCCAACTTTTTTTTTTTTTTTTTTTTATTTATCACATTCAAAACAACCTTTTTTTTTTAAAACAAAACTTTTTTTTTTTTTATTTTTTTTTTTTATTACTATTAAAAAAATAAAAAATTTCCTAAAAAAACAAAAAAATTTTTTTCCAATTTTTTTTTTTTCCCCATTACAAAAAATTTAACCAAACAAATTCCCCCCTAAACTTTTTAAAAAAATTATCAACATTCAAAAAGTCAAAACAAAACCCACCTTTTTTTACCAAAAAAACCCAATTAACCTTTTTTTTTTTTGCAAACACAACCCCCCTAAAAAGAAGAATTTAAAAAGTTAAAAGAAAAAATCCCCTTTTTCCCAAACTTTTTTGTCCAAAAAATTTTTTTTATTTTTTTTGTTGTTGCAAAGTGAAAAATTTAGTTTTTTTTTTTGAAAAAGCCCGGTTTTTTTTTTAAAAAAAATGGTAAAAAAAAAAATTTTTTGGTTTCCCTTGAAATTTTGCAAAAAAAATTTTTTTTTTTTTTTTAATTAGAGAAAAATTTTTTTTTACTACAAAAAATGCAATTTTTTTTTTTTTTTAGAAACCTATTTTGGCACTTTTAAGTAAAAAAACAATGTTCCTCGTCCACTTTTCAGCTTTTTTTACTTTTGAAAAGATGTTTTTTTTTAAGAATAACCATTTTTTTTTTGAAAAATTTTTCATTCGTAAAAATTTTTTTTTTTTTTGAATATTTTTTTTTTTTGTAATTTTTAATCAAAAAAATTTAATTGGGTATTTTTTTTTTTTTTTTTTTTTTTTTTTTTTGGTTTAATAAATTTTGATTTTTTTTGAAAATTTTTTTTTTTTGTTTTAAAAATAATTTGTTTTTTTTCACCTAAATTTCCTTTTTTTTTTGGACTTTGTAATTTTTTTAAAATAATTCCAAAACTTATTAAAAATAGATTTTCAAAATTTTTCTTTTGTTAATTACAGTTTACAATTTTAAAAAACAAAACCCAGAAAATTATAAATATTTCAGCGCCTTTTTATTTTTTCCCCTAAACAATTCCTCCTTTGGAAACGCCTTTTTCTGTGCCCTCCTTTTTTTTTTTTTTTTGTTTTTTTTCTTTTTAAATTCAAAGGTTTTTGGGCCTTTTTTTTTCCTACCATTTTTTTAAAACTATTCTTTTTTTTTTTTTTGGAAGGTTTTTTTTTGAGGAAGAAATATTTAAAAGAAAAAAAAAATATAAAAATTTAAAAAATTGATAAATTCACCCGCGTAAAAAAAAATTTTTTCCTTGATTTTTTTTTGTTAAATTTAAAATCAAGAAATTTTACCGTTTAATTTTTTTTTTCCACCCGTAAAAAAATGTGGGAAAAATTAGAAATATGAAAAATCCATTTTACCCGAAAGAATGAAATGCTTTAAACTGGTTATTCGTGAAACTTTTTTTCAACAAAGTTTTTTTTTTTTGAAAAGGCCCCAGTTAAATTTTTGAAAGATTTTGAAAAGGAATTTTTTTTTTTTAAAAGCCTTCCCCCCTTTTTTTTTTTTTTTTGTTTTTTTAACCTTTTCTTGGGGTTTTTTTGGAAAGTTTTTTTCTTTTCAAAATTTCCCAAATGATTTGCAAATCTTTTTTTTTCTCAAGTTAAAGTTAATGCTTTCTAAAAAATCTTCCCTTTCCCCTCACCCAGGCCTTTTTTTTGCCTTTTTCTTTAATTTAAAAAATAAAATTTTGTTTTTTTTTTTGATAGTTCCTTCTTTAAAAGACCTTTAATGTCAAAAAAGCTTTTTTCCGGCAGCAAAAATTTTGATTGGTTGAAAGTTTTTTTTTTACTTTTTTTTTTTCCAAAAAAATACCAAAAAAACCTTTTTCTTCCCTTTAATAAACAATTTTTAGTTTTTTTTTTGGAGCTTTAATTTTTTTTTTTTTTTATCTTTTTTTATTTTGTCACGAGAAAAACCCCGAATTTTTTCCCTTTTTTGCCTTTATTGCGGTTTCAAACCCTTGTCAGTCAAAAGTTTTTTTTATGATCGAACCGCGAACTCTTTTTAATTTTCCAACTAACCAAAAACTTTGCTTGTTTCCCCTTTTTTGCAATTCCCTTTCCCGGCTAAAATGGGGTTGGAATGGCAAAAAAAAACCAAAAAAAATTTTTTTTTTCATTGGTTTTTTTTTTTTTGCAATTTTTTTTTTTTTTTTCTTTTTTCTTTCAACCTTTTTTATCAAATTTAAGAAAAAAATTTTTTTGCCCAAAAAAATGTTAATAATTTTTCCCTTTGAATTGTTTTTTTAATTTTTTAAAACCTGGGCCCAAGGTAATTCCCTTTAAAAACAGAAACAGTTTTTGTTTCCCACAAAACAAGGTTTTTTTTTAAAATTGTTTTTTTTTCTTTTTTTTTCATTGGCGGATTTTTTTTAAAACTTCCATTCTTTTCAATTTTTTTTGGTGTAGCAAGAAACAAAGTCTTGTTGGTTTGTCTCGCTTTTTCCTAAAAGTTAAAACTAAAGCCGTTAACCAAAATGCCCTTGTTTTTTTTTTTGACAACCCCAAAAATTTGATGAAGCTTTTTTCCCGCTTCCCCCAAATGAATGAAATTTGGGTTAAAACTTTTCTTCCAAACTTTTTTTAAAGCCCCTTTCTTTTCCTATCCTTTTTTTTTTTTAAAAAATGACCAAAACCCCAAAAGTGGTGGATTTTTAAGAATTAAAAACGAAATAACGATTGTTTTTTTTTTTTTTTTTTTTTTTTTCCATGAGCGGCAAACCCTTAAAACCAACACTAAAGATTTTAAAGACTGGCAAAATTTTTTTTAAATCCATCTTTCTTTGTATGGGACTTTCCCTTCAAAAAATTTTTTTTTTGTCCCTTTAAATTTGCTTTCTTTTGCTGATCAGTTTTGCCTTGATGTTTTTTTGTTTTTTTTTTACAAAAGCAATTATCCTTCCTAAAACCGCCTTTTTCTTTTTTTGTTTTGCCCTTCTTTTTTGTTTTCCCATCCCCAAGTTTTTTTTGAAACTTTCTATTTTATTATTCAGATTAATAATTAATGGAATTTTTATACTCAATGTAATTTTTTCCTTTTTAATAATTTTTTTTGTTTAATTTTTTAATTAAAAAACCCTAGCCGCCCTTTTTTCCCCTCTTCCCCTTCTCTCTCTTCCTTCCTCCAAGAAAAAACTTTTTTTTTTAAACGCTCCGATGTTTTTTTTTTGGGCCGGAGGAAGGGAATAAATCCCGCCTCCCCTTTTTCCTCCCACCCTTCCCCTTTCCCCTCCTTTCCTCCTTTCTTTTTTCTTTTCTTTGTCCCTTTTTTCACGTAAGGCCAAGCAAACCGCTTCCTTTTTTTTGGTGGCAAAAAAAAAAATTTTTTTCCTTTCCTTTCCTTTTTTTGGAAGGCCTTTTTTTTTTTTTTTGATTTTTTCCTTCCACCAAAGCAAAACTTTTTTTTAATCGACTTTCACCCCCTTTTCCAAAACCAAACAACGTGGGGTTTTTTGGGGCCCGGTTCTTCCCAAAACTTTTCTCCCCTCTTTTGAAAAAAAAAAAATTGCTCCACAGGCCCGATTTTTTTTTTTCTTTAACTTCTTTTCGAAGTTTTTTTTTTTTTTAAAAATCCCTGGTTTTTTTTTTTTTTTCAAAACCTAAGATCTTGTAAAAACTTGGAAAAATTCCCACCACCTCCCAAACGTTCGGCAAAACCAGACCTTTCCGCTTCCCCCAACCCTTTTCCAGTCGGTAGATCTTGCCCCTTTTGTGGATTTTTTAAAAATATTTTTTTTTTTGCCAATTTTTATTTTTTTCTTTGTTTTTTTTTTTTTTTTTCTTTTTTTTAAATTTTTTTTTTTTTTTCTTTTTTTTGTTTAAATTTTGGTCCCCCCCATGTCGTCCCTTTGGGGTTTTTCCTTTTTTTTTTTTTTGATCAAGGAAAATGCAAGAGGAGTGTGTTGTCCTTCCCTGCCCTTTTTAGGGTTTTCGAGGAAAGTAAAAGATTTTTTTTGGTGTTGGGAGGAAATTTAAAACTTTTTCTTTTCACGACCTTTTGGAAAATTAAAAGGAGTGAGTTTTTTCGGGCCCCTAAAAATCAAATTGTCCCCCGATTTTCTTAACCTTTTTTAGAATCCTTTTTAGTTTCTGCTTGGAAAACAGATCCCTTTGCTCCCTTTTTTTTTTCCTTTTTTTGGAGTTTGTTTCTTTGGGTTTTAGTGGTGGTTTTTTTTTGTAGTCATAAGACCAAGTTTTTTCCCCCTTTTTTAATTTTGTTTTTAGAAAAATAACTTTTTTTGTCCCAGTCCTTTTTATTGGTTGTTGTTTTTAATTTTTCATAGCGTTTTTTTGGTGTAAATGTTTTTTTTAAAATCTTGCCCGGTTTTTTTTTTTTTTAAAGCTTTTTCTTTTTTAATTGTAAAGAAGCCTTTTTTCAAAAAAAAATTGGCCTTTCCCTTTTTGAAAGTTTTTTTTAATTTTAAATTGAAAATTTGGCCAGATTTCTTCAACTCCCAAAAAAAAAAAAAAATTTATTAATTTAAATATTATATATTTTTTTTTTTTTTTGTAAATTTAATTAGAAAATTAAACCGTTAATTTTTTTTTTTCCTGTAATGTTTTATTTTTTTGGAAATTTTTTTTGGGAAATTCCTTGTTAATTATTTTGTCCCCGTTTTTTAATTCCTTTTGAAAAATTTTTTTTAATATTTTTTTTTTTTCCTAATTTTAATTGAAACCTTTTTTTATTTTCCAAAACTATAAAATAGGTTCATTCCTTATTACACAAGTTTTTTTAACAATTTTACACCAAAAAATTTAATAAATATTTCAGTTTTCTTTTTTTTCCCTTTTTTAAATATTTCCTCTTAATTTTTTTTATTTTTAAAATAAGAAGAAAAAAAACACCCCCTTTCTGGGCAAAAAAACTTTTTTTTTTTTTTTTTTTCGTTTTTTCCAAGCCCCAATGAGGGGAGCATCGATTCCCCTCCCTCTTGCACCCCATCCCCCAAAAGCCCTTAAGTTAAACTTTTTTTTTTTTCCTTTCCCACTTTTCTTTTTTTTTTTAAGTTCCCCATTTTTCTTCCTTTTTTCTTTTTTTTTTTTCCTTTTTAAAGTTTTTTTTTCCAATAGCTTTTTTTAAATTTTTTTTTTTTTTTTTTGGGTTTTCGGGAAATTTTTTGAAAATTTTTAGATTCTTTTATTCCGCAAACATCTTTTTTCCGCCTTCCCCACAAGCCCCAAATTGTGCCCCTTCACTCCCAATCAATTTTAGGGCTTACCTCTCCTTTCCACTGAAACGTCCCATTTCCGTTTTTAAAATTAAAGAGCGTAATATTGTCCCCCAAAATGTTGGCTTTGCCACTTAAAAACGTGTTGTGGGCCCCTTTAAACAAAACACCCAACCCACCCAACCACCCTTTTTGGTTTTTTCTAACCAGTTTAAAGCAAAAAAATGAATGGGGGATTCTTTTTTTTTTTTAAACCCCTAAAGCTTTTTCAGCTTTAACCAGCTTTTTTCTTCTTCCCAAATAGGTTTTTTTTCATAATTAGGTTTCAATTTTTTTTCCCTAACAAAAGAAGAAATCCTTAAAGTTCCCAAAAATTTTTTGGACGTAAAAGAAAAAAATAACTTTTTGAAAACTTTTGTTTTTTAATCCAAAAACCAAACCCCTTTTGTCCTCACAAAATTTTTCCCCCAAGGGTGGGTGACTTCAATTAATTCTATTTTTTAAAACCTACAATAGCTTTTTTCAAATTTTTTTTTTACAGTTTTTTTTTAATCTGAAAGTTTAAAGAAGCTTTTTTTTTTTTGGGGTGCCCGTTCCCTATTGAAAAACAAAAAAACTTCCAAACCAAAATTTTTTTTTTTTCCTATTTAAAAAATTTTTCCATAAAAGCCCCAAACTTACCAATTAAAGCAAAACAATTTGGGTAAGCCCAAAATTCCCTTAAAAAACATCCCTAAACTTTTTTTATCTTTGAAAAAGATTTCCCTTCTTCCCCCAGGATTTTTTTTTTTATGGAAATTTGGAATTTTTTAACTTGGGCATGAAAATTTTAGTGCCTATTTTTTTTTGTTTTTTTTTTTTGGTTTTTTTTTTTTTTTGGATTTTTTTTTTTTTTTTTTTTTTTTTTCTTTTCCTTTAAAAAATTGAAAGAGATTTTAAATTTTTTTTTTTTAAGAAAATTTTAAACACTTTAAATTTTTCCGTTTATGATTTTAAACAAAAAAAAATCCCCTAAAAAAAAAGTTGAAATTAAAAAAATAAAAAATTAAAAAAATTTAAATAAAAAAAATATTTTTAAAAAATCCGAAAAATTTTTTTTTTTTTTTAAAACTTTTTAAAGGTTAATTTTCAAAAAAATCTTTTAAAAAATATAGGAAAAAAATTTTTTTTTTGGTTTGAAAATTTTTTTTTTTCCCCTTTTAAAGAAAAAAATAATAGATTTTAAAAGAAGGGCAGGGAATAGAAAGACATCGCATATTTCTTTAAGATTTGAAAATTTTTTAAAAAAAATAAAATTTAAAGGAAATGCCGTTTTTTTTTTTCAAAAAAAAAAAAAAAATAGAACCCAAGGAAAAAATAAGAAAAATAGGTTTTTTTTGGCCCGGAAAGGTTTTTTTTTATAAGCCAAGTTTTTGGATTTTTTCCTTTTGATAGGCCCCTCGGTGGGGTACCTTTTGCCCCCCCAAAAAGCCCCCGTTTTTTTTCCCAAAAAAAAGTTGGTGGCAAAAAAATGTTTTTAATTTCCAAAAAAGCTTTTTTCTTTTCCCTTTAAATTTTTTTTCCCTTCTTTTTTGTTTTTTTTTTTTTTTTTAAGTTTTTTTTTTTTGTTTTTTTGTTTTTTTTTGTTTTTTTTTTTTTTTTTTTTTTTTTTTTTTTTTTTTTTTTTTTTTTTTTTTTTTTTTTCTTTGGAAAGTTGGACTTTTTTTATTTCCCTTCTTTGTGTGGGTTTAAAAAACTTTTTTTTTTTAATTGGGCCAAACAAAAGGCCAAAACTTTAAAACGTTTTTTTTTTTTTTAAATTTTATATAACTTCTTAGGTTTTTTTAAGGCAGCAACTGCAAAAAAACTAATCCTACAAAGCCTAAAAGCCATACCCCACTCTTTTTTTTTTTTCTAAGCTTTTTTTTTTTTCCTTTTTTTTTTTTTTTTTTTTTTCCCCTCAAAGTGAATAGATTTGCCCTAATTTTTTTTTTTTTTTTTTTTTTTTTTTTTTTTTTTTTTTTTCTTAAAACAAAATTTAAGATTTTTTGTCAAAAATTTAAAAAGTGGAACAAAGTGGTTTTTTTTTTTTTTTTTTTTTTTTTTTTTTTTTGGAAATTTTTGAACAAAAAAAATTTTCAATTTTTTTTTTTTTTTTTTTTTTTTTTTTTGAAGGTTTTAAAAGGTTTTGATTTAAAACACGAAAAATTTAAGGGTAAAAAACCTTTTTTTTTTTTTTTTTTTTTTTTTTTTTTTTTTTTTTTTAAAAAAAAACAAAAATAAAGGCCCACTTTTTGGGTTTTTTTTTTATTATAAAAAAATTTGAATAAGGGAAAAAAATCCCCCAAAATTTTTAATTTTTTTGGTCAATATTTTAACAAAAAAAAAAATTCATTTTTAAAAGAATTTGTTTGATTTTTATTGTTCCCAAAATTTTTTTTACATTAAAAAAAAAAAAATTAAAAAAATTAAAACCTTAAAAAAAAATTTTAAAAAAAATAGAAGTTTTTTTTTTTTTTTTAACATTTTTTTTTTTTTTTTTTTTTTTGAATTACAATGTTTTGGGTTTTAATACAAAATTTCAAATAAACTCAAAAATCCTATTTCAAAAGTTAATTTAATTAAGAAATTTTTGGTTACTTTGGTAGACATGCCCCTAAAAATATCGCAAATAAAATTTTGAAAATTACTTTTTTTTTTTGTCCAATTGTTTTTTCCCCAATTCAAAAATTATTTTTTTTTTAACGGGCCAAAAAAAAAATAAACTTATTGGTTTCCAAGACTAATTCAAGCAAAAGTTTCCCAAATGGTGGTCCTTTTTTTTTTTATTAAAATGCCTTTTTTTTAAAAGGAATATTAATTTTTAAACTTTTTAACAAAAAAAAAAAAAAAAAAAAAAAGGTCAAAAAATAATTAATGAGGCAAATATGGAAACAAACAATGGCAGTTTGATTTGGTTTTTTTTTTTTAAAATGTCAAAAAATGTCTCTTTTTTTTTTTTCAATGAAAACCAAAAAATAAATTACCCTTAATTAAAAGAAAAATTCTTTTTAAAAAAAAAAAAAACCAAAAAACTTTAAGAACCCAAGGGGTTGGGTTGGAGGCCGCCAAAAAACAAAGGAAAAAACCCTTTCCTTAAACGCCATGAAAACTTTTTTAAGGTTTTTTTTTTTTTTTTTTTTTTTTTGAAATTAATAAAGACGAAAAATTTATTTTTTTTTTTTTTGTCCTTTTTTTGGTTTTTTTTTTAAAAATTTTTTTTTATTGTCATTTTTTTTTTTTTTGTTCCCCTTTTTTTTTTAGCAAAGGCCTTTTTTTGAAGAAGAGGGGGAAGATAATTTTTTTGAACCTTTTTTTTTTTTTGTAAGTTTTGAAGAAGAAGAGCCATTTTGTTTTTTTTTTTTTTTTTGCGCAATTTCTTAAAAGTTTTTTTAATAAATAACAAATTTTAATCAAAAATTTTGAAAATAAATTAAAATTTTTTTTAAAGAAAGAAGTTTAAATTAAAACTTTTTTTTTTTTTTTAAAACTTTTTTTTTTTTTTTTTTAAATTTTTTTTTTAAAGCTATTCCATTTTTTTTTTTTGCCCCGTTAAGTGATTTTGTTTTTTTTTTTTTTTTTTTTTTTTTTTTTTTTGGCAATTTTTGGTTAAAATCTTTGTTTTTTTTTTTTTTTTGGAGCATCCAAAGGGAAATTTTTAATTTTTTGGTTTTGTCCGGAATTTTTTCAAATCAAAACCACCATTTTTTTAAAAAAAAAAAAAAAATGTTTTTGAAATGTTTTTAAAAAAACTTTTAAAAGAAGCCGTCCAAAAAGAAAAAACTTCCCCTTTAAATTGTCATGTGTAATTATTTATTTAAAATTTTTAAAATAATTTGGGTTTGTTTTTAAGTTTTTATTAAAGAAATAATGTTTTTAGACAATAATATTTTTTTTTTTTTTTTTTTATTCTTTCAAAAAACAATTTTTATTTTTTTTTTTTAAACATATTTTATATAAGCAAAGTCCTTTTTTTAAAACCCCAATTTTTTCAAATGGAACGAAATTCAATTATTTTAAAAAAAATAAAAAAAAAAAAATAAAAAAAAACTTAAAGAAAATTGAATTTTTTAAGGAAAATGAACATAATTTCAAAGCAAAAAATTTTTGTTAAAAAAATTAAATTAAAAATAAAATAAAAATTAAAAAATTGAAATTTTTTTTCCAACAATTTAACTCCATTTCAAAAATAAAAATATTTAAAAAAATAAATTAGTTTTTTGGGAAGACCTTAAGTTTTTTCAAAATTTTGTTTTTTTTTTTTTATCATGTTCAATTTGCCCCCATCTAAAGTGCTGTTTTTGGGTGAAACAAAATTTTTTTTTTTTCTTAAATTTTTCCAAAACCAAATTTTAATAATTTAAAGCAAAAAAGTTTTTTTTTTGAAAAAAAAATTTAAAACTCATTAACTTTAAAAAATTTAACTAAAGTTTTTGAATATGAAAAACGCAAGTTTTTTTTTTTTGGCAACCAAACCCTTTTTGTTCCCCTTTGGATTCCCAAAACTTTCAAACATCACATGAGTTTTTTTTTTTTGGAAATTAAAGGTTGTTTTTTTCAAAAAAAAGGCTTTTTTTGTTTTGAAGTGCTTTTGATTTTTTTCATTTAAAATTTTTTAATTTTTTTTTAATTTTATTTTTTTTTTTGTTTTGGCTTTCTTTAAGAATAAATTTGAAAAAGAAAAAAAAAATAAAGAAATTAAATGTTTTTGAATGTTTTTTTTTAAGAAAAATGTTTTTGGAAGTGGGAATAAATTAATTTAATTTTTTAAAAAAAAAAAAAGTAAAAAATTTGAAAAAAATAAATAAAAAATTAATAAATTTATTTTTTAAATTTCTTAAAAAAAAAAAATACTGAAAAGAAAATTTTTATATTTATATTCCGGGGTGAAAAAAGTTTTTTTTTTCATAAAATAAGGGAGGAAAAACTTTTTAGTTTTAATTAGAAGAGAAGGGGTTTGCTTTTTTTCCTTTTTTTTTTTTTTTTCAAAGAAACTTTTTTCTCTTCTTTCTCCCCTTTCCTTCCTTTTTTCCCTTCCCTACCCCCTTCCCAAGAAAAAGCCTTTTTTTCATAAGGAGGAGCGAAAAAATGGTAAAACTGTATCATAAAAAAAAATTTTTAAAACGATTTTTGTTTAAAATTCCTTTTTTTTTTTTTTTTTTTTAAACCAAAAAAATTTTTTACGTTTTTTTTTTTTTGTTAAATTGGAAAAAACAAAAAATTAATTTAAAAAATTATATCTTTACTCCAAGTTTTTTTTTCAATTTTCTTAAAAACTTCTAAGGGACAGTTAATTTATAAAAATAAACCAAAATTTTTTTTTTTTAAATAAACCAACAAAAAAAAAAAAAAAAAAAAAAAAAAAGGAAACACCCTTGGAACCTGGCCCCTAAACAAATTTTAAAACCAATAGGGAAAAACTAACAGGGATTCCTTTTTGCAAGCTGTTTTAAGGTTTTTAATAAGTAAAAAAAAAAAGGTTCAAAAAAAAGAAACCCAAAGAAAAGAGAAAGGAAAGAGAGACGGAAGAAAAAAACCAAAAAACCCCCCCCACCCCTTTCCCAAACAACAAGCGGCGTTGTTTAAAAAAAAAAATTTTTATTAATTTTATTTTTATTTTTTTTTTTTTTTTTTGGCCCCGTTGTGAATTGGTAAAAAAAAACGTTTTACCGCAAAAATAAAAGGGTAAAATTAGAAGGCGGGAATTTAAATAGCAATGTTTAAAAAAAAAGATTGGCAGGGAAAAAATTTTGGGAAAGAGAAAAAAAGGTTGAAAAAAGAAACTTTTTTCCCCAAAAAATGAAATTTTAGGATACTTTTTAATGAATAGGAAAGAAGTATCCCGAAAAAAAAAAATTTCCCCTCCCCAAAAATAAAAAATTTTGAGTTTTAGCCCTTTTTTTTTTTTTTTTTGGTTCTAAAAGAAAATAAAAAAAAAATAAAAAGGACAAAAAATTGGGCCCCCCCCTTTCCGAATTTTTTATTAAAAAAAAAACCAGTTTCCCAGGTTTTTCCCCATCAATAATATTTAAAAATTAGCCTA
>FXXK01000287.1:145809-202666 GCA_900184695.1 Betula pendula
TCTCAAGAAAAGCTCATAAGGAGGAGCAATGGTACGTATCATAATTACGATTTTGTATTCTACCAAAAAATTACGTTTTTTTGTATTTGGAAACAAAATATATATATATCTACTCCAGTTCATTCTAACTTCTAAGGAACAGTTATATAATACAAAATTTAATAACAAAAAAAAAAAAAAAAACGGAAACACCTGACTGGCCTACAAATTAAACAAGGGGACTACCAGATCTGCGCTGTAGTATAGTAAAAGGTCAAAGACAAAGAAAGAGAGAGAGAGACGGAGAAACACCCCCACCCTCAACAACAGCGCGTGTAACAATTTATAATTATTTTTGGCCGTGTGATTGTACGTACCGCATAAAGTAATAGAGGCGGGATAATAGCAAGTAGATGGCAGGATGGGGAAGAGAAGGTGAGAACGTCCCATGAATTAGGATCCTAATGAATAGGAGAGTATCCGATCCTCATAATTGAGTAGCCTTTTTGTCTAAAAGAATAAAAAATAAAAGGACAAAAAATGGCCCTCGATTATAAGAAACTAGTTCCAGGTCCCATATATAGCCTACCGGCTAGTCTATAAGTTTTTAAGAGTATTCACAGCAGAAATCTTATATGTTGTTCCCTTTTCTAAATTTAAGGAAAAGTTTAAAAAAATCACAAAAAGTTCCTTACAATAAAAGCCTTATCAGTTTCCTATTCCTTAGGAACGTTACAGTGCAACCCAATGCATAAGGTTGCACTGTAGCATTCCTACTGATTATTATACTCACAAAAATTTTCTCTCTCCTCTCACGCTGCTTCTTCTTCCTTCCAGATCTCCGACGAGAGAGAGACAGAGACGAGAGGGAGAGCAGCTGGAGACGAGAGAGAGACGGAGGCGAGAGGGAGAGCCGGAGACGAGAGAGAGAGAGACTGAGGCGAGAGGGAGAGAGCCGGAGACGAGAGAGAGATGGAGGCGAGAGGGAGAGCCGGAGACGAGAGAGAGAGAGACGGAGGCGAGAGGGAGAGCCGGAGACGAGAGAGAGAGAGAGACGGAGGCGAGAGGGAGAGCCGGAGACGAGAGGGAGACGAGAGAGAGAGACACAGGCATATCGGACTGAGAGGGAGACGGAGATGACAAAAATATCGGGAAAAAAAAATTGTTAAAATTAAAAAATTTTATTTTAATGATATAAGGAAATGGTTAAGAAATTTATTGTGGAGTGTTTTTAGATAAGGAAATAAAAAATAATTTAGTTATTTAAATTTAGAAAAATTTAAAAAAAAATGACAGAAAAACGGTTGAAAATGCTATAAGACAAAGAAAAGAGACTTCTCCTGTGTTGTATGGAAAGGGTCTTTGCATATGATGTCATAGTAAGTTTAAGTATTACAGTGCCCCACCACAGGCCAATTACCATTCTCACCAACAATTCAACGAGGGCTTTGTGCAAATTAATTGAAGACGTAAGCCAGTGTCCAAGCTTTTTCCCCTTATATATATCATCAGCCACAGCGAAGAGAGAATATCATCAACATAAACTCTACAAACTAGCCACCACCATGAACTCCATCTCCATGGCTGAACAACAGAAGAAGCTTCATATAGCCATGTTCCCATGGCTAGCCTTTGGTCACTTAATCCCATATTTAGAGCTCGCCAAGCTCATGGCCCGAAAGGGTCACCGTATTTCATTCATATCAACCCCTAGAAACATTGAACGCCTCCCCAAGATCCCACCAGATTTATCAACTTCGATAACTTTCGTGAAGCTGCCCTTGCCCCACGTAGAGAACCTGCCAGAAAACGCGGAAGCCACCATGGACGTACCGTACCACATAATCCCATACCTGAAGAAAGCCCACGATGGTCTCCAAGAACCATTGTCTCATTTTTTAGAAATTTCAGCTCCTGATTGGATTATTCACGACTTTGCCCCCTACTGGTTACCACCAATCGCTACCAAGCTAGGCATCTCCCGGGCCTTCTTCAATATTATCAGCGCATTAACGTTGTGTTTCTTGAAACCACGTTCAAGTACAATGACGGAGCCCGAGCACTTCACTGTCCCTCCCGAATGGGTCCCCTTTCCAACCAAAATAGCGTTTCGATTGTTTGAGGCGAAGAAACTGTTTGACAACATTGAAGAAAATGCTTCCGGTGTTTCAGACATGTTTCGAATCATTACGGTGATCTCAGGCACCGAGGCCCTGGCTATTAAAAGCAGCATGGAGGTCGAAGGTGAGTGGTTGAAGCTCCTTGGAGAGCTTCATGATCATATACCTGTTATTCCGGTGGGGTTATTGCCACCCTCAGAGCAAGAAAGCGGAGACAAGAACAAAGATAGCACGTGGGATACGATTGCTGAGTGGTTAGACAAGCAAGAGAAAGGATCAGTGGTCTATATAGCTCTCGGAAGTGAAATTCAACCAAGTCAACAAGACATCACAGAGTTGGCTCTTGGACTTGAGCAATCGGGTTTGCCCTTCTTTTGGGCTCTAAGAAAGCCAAGCGGCTCTGTCGGTGGGAACTCAGTTGAGCTACCGGAAGGATTCGAGGAGCGAAGCAGAGGTCGTGGGGTTGTTTGGACGGGTTGGGTGCCTCAGTTAAGGTTATTAGCTCACCAGTCGGTTGGGGGTTTCCTGACTCACTGCGGTTGGGGTTCAGTGACAGAGGCGTTTCAATTTGGACACGCACTTATTATGTTGCCATTCTTGCTGGACCAAGGATTGAATGCTAGGCTTTTGGAAGAGAGGCAGGTAGGAGTTGAGGTTCCAAGAAATGAGGTAGACGGGTCGTTTACCAGTGACTCGGTGGCCCAAACGCTGAGGTTGGTGATGAAGGACGAGGAAGGGAAGATTTATCGGGACAAAGCTAAGGAAATGGCCATCGTAATCGGAGACAAGGACTTTCAGTCCAACTACGCGCACAAATTTGTTGAGTTTCTTCAGAACCACAGACATGTAACCAACGCCAACAACACCAAGGGGATAGATTAATTAAGCAAAATGCCCTTGACAAAAGTTATGTAATAAGGCAGTAATTTAAGTTATGTTTTTATTTTTATTTTTATTTTTATTTTTATTTTTATTTTTGTAAGTCATTGAAGTTATGTTATGAATTTGCATCTCTGTTCCAAAAGTTCCACCCTTTTAACAAATATTCATGTACCCAAACAATCCAAAGAGAGTATGAATGCGCAAAAATACTCAATACATGCATAAAGGAATTAGCACTCCTCAAAATTGTTCTCAGAGTTAGAAGAAACTTCTTAAGCTGAAAAGTATTGTTAAGAATTTTCTCAAGTTTGAGGCAAGGGATGGCCATATCATTTACTTGTGAATGAATAATTAGCATCCTATTGGAATTCTTTTTGAGAAGTATGGGTTTCGGGCCATCTATGATGCCTAAAGTAGTAATTAAGCTCGACTATCGACTATTCTCATCAACGGCAATGGTGTTGGAGACTTGCACGATCAGATGCTCTTGTGAAAATCTAGAGCAGACTCCATGAGGTCCTTATTGGAGATTGTGATCATCCCTTATGGTTTGCTTTAAAGTCAAGCACTTATGTGAACTCTGAGACATGAAAAGTGCTTCGTTGCAAGCATCTTGTAGTGGACTAATGGCCTCTTGTCTGGAATGCTTATGCAATCCCCATGTAGGCTTTTATCTTGTGGCTAGTCATGCATGATAGCCTTGCTATAAGTGAAAGGTTGGCAAAATGGAGTTATAAGGGTGATGTTCTCTGCCAAAATAGGCTACAGAGCAGTAGCCATCTTTTCTTTAATTGTAGTTTCAGTTCCCGTATATGAAAAACAAGGATGGTACACTGTAATGTTGTTGATCCCCATCTCCTTTGGGAAGACGTCCTTCGTCTGGGATGCAGAAACTAAAAGAAAAAAGCTTTGTTTGATACTCTTTGCTGTCTGGTGTGGAGCTCACAATTTATAATTTAAGGCGTGCTCGAAATGAAATTAAATATAGTAGCCAACCCAAAATGATGAGCAGATTCTAAAGGCTATCATTTGGGACGTGCGTTTCAGGATCTTGGGGTAGGGCAAATTCCAAATGACTAGGAAGAATCTTATCCTTTGTAAAGCTTGGAACTTTCCTACAGATTTACTTGTTTGATTTGTTGTTTTTAGCTTCGTCAGAGCATTACTAATGGGCTCAACAAAATACGCTACAAAAGGTGCAAAAAAGAGTCTCCTAATGGACTCATCAGTTTAACAAAAAAATCTGATGAGTGAACAGTACTCATAAAACTGATGAGTACTGTTCACTCATCAAATCCTTAAAATATTATTTTTTCCTCTCTTAATTTTTCTTTTTTTTTTCTTTATTTCTTCCTCTCTCCCACGCACCGTTCTTCCCAATTTTTTTTTTTCTTTCTTCCTTCCTTCTTCCTTCTTCTCCCACGCACAGATCTTCTTCCCCAAATTTTTTTTTCTTTCTTCCTTCCTCTCCCACGCAGAGTCTTTTTCCCCATTTTCTTCTTTTTTTCCTTTCTCTTTTTTTTTCCCATGCACCTTCTTCTTCCCCTTTTTTTTTCTTCTTCCTTCCTCTCCCTTTTCTTCTCCACGCACAGTTCTCTCTCCCTCTTTTCTTTTTCTTCTTCCTTCCCCTTCCTTCTTCTTCCCACGCACATTTTCTCTCTCCCTCTTTTCTTTTTCTTCTTCCTTCCACCCTTCCACCCATCTGACAAGAGGTTCTGAAAAAGAAAGAAAAAAAAGAAAAAAAAAAAAAAAACTTAAGAAAAATAACTACTTTACAATCGGAGACTAGCTGATAGTGAGTAGTTACATTTGCTGAGGCTGCGCTAGGGTTTTTTAAAAAAGTTGATGGCTAAAAATGCTGAAAATGTAATTTGCAGTTAAATTAGCTAGTATCTACTGAGGCCACTAGGAATGCTCTGAGCTTCGGTGATTTTTTCTAATCTTTGTAGTTTTTGGTCTGTGTCTGATATGGTACGTTTTTCAAACATCTTCTGATTAGTGTGTTTTCAGCTTTATGCGGACTGTTTGTATCTCTTTTATTGAATGAAATTTTGTTTATTCATTAAAAGCCAAAAAAGAAAAAAAAAAATTGCATCATTGCCTTTATATACAACGTGTTTACAAAGCCAAATAACGTTTTTTTTTCATGACTATTTGACCAAATTATCGCTGTTTTTTTTTTTTTTTTTTTTTTTTTTTTTTTTTTTAATTTTAATATCGATGGCCCCAAAATAGTTAGCAGCAGTCATCGCATGGGCAAACCTATTGAACTAATGCGTAGCCCCCAAACAAAGAATAAAATTAGCAAATGTTTATAAAATTATGTAGAGATGGGTAAATACAAGTTTTCTTGTTAAAAAGCAAAACAGCACACTCTTCTTTCTTTTTTTTAAAAAAAACTAACTCAATTTAATTTCTGCCAATTGAGACAATAAAAGTTAACAAAATGATTGAATTAAATTTTTTTACAAATATTGAAAACTACGTTACAAATTTTTTAACATTATAAGTGAAATTAAAACTTCCTTCAAACATTAAAATATAAAATGTAATTTTTCTTAAATTTTTAGTACATGGAAAGTTAGTATCAAACAAAAAAATTGATGTATTTGATAAATTTTTTTTTTCAAAAATACTTACGGTAACTTTTTCCCTTTTGTCCCTTTAAAAATGATCAAAACCTACTTTTAAAAGATGTCGATGTCGATGGGAAAAAGATGTGCAGGCAGCATGTGAATAGAAAAAGACGTCGATGTGACAAAAAAATGTAATGATAATGTTTGAAAAAGTAAAGCATCTACAATAAATATAGCAATTCGGCACTTTGAGGGCCAATCCCTCCACCTTGCTCACGAAATATTTTGATAATCCATTCAATTATAACGAAGAACTTAAATAAAGAATATAATTCCAATTATTGATCGAATAACTATCCACTAAAGCAATGCTCTAAAAGTCGGTAATAGATATATTTAGTTTTTATCAGTCCTTTTTAGTCCCGATACATCAAAATCAAATCTTTGCAACAGTAAATATCTATGTATAAAATGTTATGGTAGCACATTAAAATAATTTTTTATTATTTTCTTTTTCCTCTAAAGAAAGTATTATTAAAATATTATTTTCCTTTCTTTCTCAATAAAAATATTATTAAAAACTAATATCTAAAGAAATTAGATCGTTAGATAAATGAATTGTTGAAGTTTTGTATTAAAGAATTAGTGACTAAATAATAAAGTTTTTCTCTGAACTAGGTTTAAAGAAGTTCTTTCAAGTTAGTATATAAAAATGTCAAGTGTCTATTTGCAAGTGAGACACATGCATTTTTTAAGAGTAGTGATATACATAAGTCTGGGCTGATTGAACAGTAAATTAGCTCAGGCTTTTCCTTTGTATTTTCTTGGACCCCACCATCAAATTTTCAGATTTTTTTTTCTTTTTTTTAATCCCATATAACCTGATCTGATTTAGTGTTCAATCAACCCAAGCTTATGAATATCATTACTCATTTTTCAATACCAAAGACAAAGTTTACCAATGACAAAATTAAAAGAAAGTTTATTAAAAAAACTTGTAATTTCCACATGTTATTTTAAAGGAAAACTTTAGAAAACCCCCCCATAAACTTCCACGCATTTTGAAATTACCTCCTAAGTTTTAAAACTCTTAATTTAAGCTATTAAACTTTTAATTTCTTTCAATTTCTCATATCCATTATAATTTTTCGTTAAATCCTGTCAAGATTCCCAAAATACTAATGTTTATTTTTTTTTAAAAATATATATATATATATAAACAATTTTCAAAGATTTAGACATGAATATTTTTGCAAATTCCGTTAAATCCTAACCAATGTCAAAATCCTTCCAATTTTTTTCCCTTTTTTTTTTCTTCATAAAATTATGGATATTTTGAGAATTTTGGCACATCTCCGTTATAATTTAACAAAAAATCCTAACGAAAGAAAAAAAAAAATTGAAAGAAATTGGAATTTTAATAGCCTAATTTAAAAGTTTTTAAACTTTAAAGAATCATTTCAAAATGCATAAAAGTTCAATGAAGTTTTCTAATTTTTTCTTTATTTAAAAATACATGTAAATATCACATAATATTTTTATAAACTGAGTTGAAGAGATTTCTTCAACTTAATTAAGAAAAAAAAAAACTTTTGTCACTTTGTCTCTTCTACGATGCTTATAACACTTTACATTTATACACAAAGACACCTAACATTAACACGTAATAACAATAAGCCACCAGACATATTAGACCATATACAAAATTACTAATTAAATGGAGATTTCTAGAACAAGGTTCACGTGGCAGTTAGGCTTATAACTAGGGTTTTAAATAAATCAGTCTGCTCGGTAGTCCGCTCGATACTCATTTAGTAAAGTTCGGCTTGAACTCGAGCTCGGTACTATGCAAACCCGCTCGTTACTGTACAAACCTGCTCAATTAGTAAATGATATATATCCGACTCGCCAGACAGAACTCGATAAGGGCTCATGAGCCTAGCTTATTTAAGGCTCAATCGGACCAGTTCGCCCGACTTGTTTAGGACTTGAGAGCCTAGTAGGTTAATACATAATAATTAACTTAATATTATTAAGAAACTAATTAACTATGTAAGTACAGTTAAATAGTTATCTATAATATATAGGTTACTTTGATTAGTATATATATAATTAAGTGAATATAGTATTTCATATTAATTATAATACTTTGATATATAGCAGTCTTACCATAAATGTATGTGTCAAGGTGTGCGTATATCTATTATTAACATACTAATTAATTAGTTCATAAACTAACATATTAAGTTATTAATATATAGTTAGTATATAACTATATATATGACACATCGTACATGGTTAATAGTTATATACTATACTTATAATATAGTTAATTAGTTATATATAGTATATTAGTACTTACTATTTGCTCACATTATACTTGTACTATAATTTATACTTTATAGTTATATATAATAATATTCTGTTAATTTGTTATCCATAGACTATAGTTATATACTATATTGTATATTAATGTCTTTAAGATGCTATTTTTATGCAAAAATAGTTGTTAAAAGTGGGTAGCAATCTTAACATGATTAAGCTGTCACTAACACTGGATCAAAGGAAATAGTAATGGGTTATACAATTGAGTGTAGGAACATCTGAATGCAAAAGCCTTACTAAAAATGCGAGGCAAATGCTAGAATCTCAGCTCCCAGATCGCTATTGGCAACGTACAGCACTGAAAACGCTATCAAGAAAGCGCATCAGAGACTCTAATTTGTTGCCTTTCAAAATTTCTAATACCATAAACAAGATCACCAGATTAAAAATCTCAAATCAAAATTCAAAAGTTAACACTTAAAAAATACGGAGTATAAGAGGAAAAAGGCTCAGAGAGTAATGATTTATAGTGACATCAACAAGCTCCAGAGAGCTTTCATAGTTTGATGGTATATGATTTAGTCATCACCGCCTCCATAACAATTCACAGAAAACACCCAATCGGCTAACATAACAATAAGCCATCAATTTCGTCCAACAAAACAACCTATTCGGTCACTATAACAAAAACCCCCAAATTTCCAAACTCAAACCCTAGATTCGGACCCTAGCAAAATTCATAGCAACCCATGTGATTTTCGTGCTCAAAACTCAATGGGTATAGCGAAAAATATGAGGAAAGGGTATGGATTTTACCTTGCTTGACACCCATGGCCAGAATCCACATCTCCTTCTTCTTCTTCTCAATTTTCTGCATCTCTCTCTCTAGGACTCACGGTGTTGGTCTGCTGGAGACACGAACTGCAGCTGGGCTGCATGTCCATCAGTTTCGGACTGCATCTCTTCTCTCACGATTTGCTGCCTCTCAATTTTTCAGCATCTCACTCTCACGTCGACTGCTGGGCGTGGTGTGGAGAAACCGGAGAAGAGAAGAGGAAGAAGAAAGGAAAAGAAAAGAGAAAGGGAAGAGATATGAAGGGCAGCTGCATGTGTGTGCGACAGAGGCAGGGAACGGAAACGAAAGAAAAGAAGAAGAGGAACGGAAGAAAAAGGGCCCGTGTCGGAGCGCTGGTAGGATGTGGAGCTTGCCGTGGAGGGCGGAGGAGGAGGAGAGGAGCTTCAACATTGGTGGTGGAGGGGTAAATAGATTGGGATTGAGAGAAAAAGAGGGAGAGATAAGGTTTAGTTTTAATAAGGCTCAACCACACGTGGCAGTGGATAAGGCTCTCACTTTTTGAATTTTTAAAATTTACCTCCCATTTTTTAGAGTCGGTTTTATAGAAGCGACCAAAAATTTTTATTTTGTAGTCGGTTTTGTAGAAGGGACCCAAAATATTTTTTTGATTATAGTCGGTTTTGTAAAACTGACTCCAAATATATTTTTTTTGAAGTCGGTTTTTTGTAGAAGGGACCCAAAATAATTTTTTTTTGTGGTCAGTTTTGTAAAAGCGACCCAAATTTTTTTAGGTTTGTTAGTCGGTTTTTGCAAAACCTGACCAATTTTTTTTTGTTGTAGTCCTGTTTTGCAAACTGACCACTAACTTTTTCGGTTTATGGTCGCTTTCAAAAAAGCGACCATAAAATGATATTTTAGAGTCGTTTATGAAACCGACTCTAAAAAAAGAGACTATAATCACCGGTTTTTTTGTAGTGGCTTATATAGTTATATATTATATATTTATATTTTAAATAAATATATAGAGGTTGTTTACAAATTCAGACTTGAACTTTGCTCGAATCACACACATTAAAAAATTTAATAGCTTAGCTCGAGCTTGATGGAGTACCCTGCTCGGCTCGAATAAAATTATCAATGAGTTCGAGCTTTTAACGAGCCAGTCTTAAATACATATTTTATAGCTTGACTCGAATATGCATACTCGTAAACGAGTTGGTCTTTAAATTATAAAACTCGACTTGACTCAGTTCATTTATAGCTCTACTTAATAATATTAAACCCATCAAGAAGTCACCTGCATTTTTTTTCCCCTAGGCCCTAACTACATGTTGTTAGGAAAAAAAAAAAAAACTACATGTTGTTGTCGTCCGAACCATGTCACACCAAGTTGCATTAACTGCAATTTTTTTTTCCTAACTATATAAATGAAGTATGTGAAGGTTTATCCGGTACAGAGTGGATCATGGAAATAATATCTTCATGTAGCTTAAGCTTGACAATTGGCACTTATATTGGGCTTAACAAATATTTAATTAAATAATATATTTTTTTATTTTAACTATTTATTTTTTCAAAACACATATATCTGACTCAGTATTTTAATTATCTACTTTCACTTTTTTATTTAAAATGTTATTTTTTTTTTATCTATTTTCTCTATTTTCAAAGAAGAGCTAGAGATAATTTCATTGATTTTTTTTATCAATATAAATTATAAATTGTTGACCAATAGTGCTCAGCAAATTTGTTGAGCACTGTAGCAACTCAAAAAGTCTTTAACCAATTTGCTAAACCGAATGTTGAGCATTTTTTGCTATAAGACTAATCAAAATAACTTTTTAGTTACTTTGTTTAGCTTAATGTGAGTATTTTAATAAGATGCTTTTGGAGGTTTAAGGCATATAATATAATTTAAGATTTTTAATGGATTTGAGAAAAATCTTTTAATTTAATCTATTAAATTAATATGTGTCTAAAATGTATGTAAAAATTATATACATTTTTAATAGAATATGGGCTCACATGCATTTTAGACATAAACAAGGTCCCTGTCCTTTTAGCTGTTTGAACAAAAAACACCTCCTCTGCAAAACCTTCTCATTCGAAGCCATGGAGGAGGAGCTTTCCTCTGCACCACACCTGCCTTTGTCAACTCTTTTCTTTACCTTTTTTTGGTTCCCCTTCTCTCTTTTCCTTTTAGTTTCAATACCTATTTATAGCAAATGATGTTGATGGAAGGAGAGGTAGCTAGAGATTTGGATCTTGATTTATAGCAACATCTCCATCTACACAAGCCACGTGCCCCTCATCTGCCATCTCTAGCTACCTATCCTTCCATCACGTATATGCTAAGTGCGAGTTACACAGCCACCACCATCCTTTGTTTCTCCTGGTAAATTTGATGAATCTTTACCCCTGCTTTCTCAGCTCTCTTCCAATAAAGCCTTTTGTTGTAAAGAAGAATCCAATTCCAGATCTAGACTAGAGGATGCACTAATTTTGTTGTCATCTGTCTCACAATCCAAAGTGAGGACTCATTATCTATTTGTAAATACATCTTTTAGCATTTATAGTTCATTATGCAGCTGGTATGAAGTTACGAGCTTTTTGGGTGTCATTCACGGTACCATGGGTTGGGTTGGTGACGTTGGTCCAACAAGCTCCGCTGACAGCATTTTTGCATCCTCTTGAGATTGTGGAATAAATTGCTGAATGATTAGTGCTATTTTGTTGGTCTTTGATTTGATTTGATGTGATTTGATTTATATAATTTTCTTTCTTTTGTACTGTTATGTGTTGTAGTTCTTTTACTCTTGAGGAATGCTGGAGGGACAGCAGAATGCCCTCCAGCATTCCTCTTTTTTTTTTTTAAACAAAAATACATGTCTTAATAGACTAGGTAAAGATTTTCTCCGACCAATTTTCCTTTTTTAAAAAAACTGTCTCTTTGAAAGCTCTTTTTGTATAAAAGCGTCCAAAATAGTTAGCTATCATGACCACGTCCACGTGCAAGGCTATTTACAAGTTGTCTTTCCCTTTCCCTTTCCCCATTTGAATTTTCTTTCCCAATTTGAATTTAAAAATTAAAAAAAGGAAAAAAAAATCCAGAGAGTCCCAATTGTTAGAAGTATATTTTTTTTTAAAAAACTTTCAATTTTCATTAATAACAATTTTTTAGTAAAAAATTTCATACAATTAAAAGTTTAAGCAAAAAGTAAAAAACTTCGACAAACATAGCTTAAAGTTATGAACTTACAAGTCATCTATAACCTAATCAACCGCACACCTATATATAATTATGATTATAGATCAAATCTGCAACAAGCAGACAAATTCAAAGACGTAGGGAGTTCAAGTCACAACACAATTATTAAACGGCCATGAGAGATAGTCTCTCACACCGAATTACACATCCTTGACCCAAAAAGTCAGGAGACTAAAACAGTAAAAAATAAAAAACACAAAGCAGATCCATCGACGCGGCTTGTGGCAGAAGGATGCGGGAGAGCCCAGTAACCTGGTGGAAGGGCGTGTGAGATGATGGAGCTCTTCAAAGTTTACAGATCTAATTTTGAAAAAACCAAATCTAAAAACTTTTTAAAAAATAGATTCGGAGCTGTGAATGAACAGAGGAGATGGAACCCGACCAACAAATCGTGGATGAGGAGTTGGCGAAGCTGCAGTGCAGGGATAATGCCACCGGAAAGATAGAAAAAGCCTCTACAGAAGATAATAGGATTGCCAAAAAGGCAGTTAGTGCCTCCAAAGAACTAAAAGAAGTATATTTGAATTACCTGAAGTTAGAAATTTGTTGAGAATAATAAAAATTAAATTATCTTGAAGTTAGTGATTTAATAAAATTCAATCACCTTAAATTAAGATATTTGATTGTTATTATATTGGATTCAAATTATATGTAAATTCTATAAATAGAATATTTTGTATTATCAAATCATAAAGTGAATAAGAATATAATATAGTCTTTTAGGCTTTGTCCTATAATTAAATATAAGTCATAGATCAAACCACGTAAATCTCTTCTGTTTATTTTTATTATTCCATTTTTTCTTTAATGTATTCTATATTATGTTTTCTTTCGCCAATCACCTTAATTAGCAAATGCTTACAAACTACGGCAAGATGCATGGCGAAAGACCTAAAGTAAATGTTTATAAATTAAAAGATGGCTAAATTACAAGTTGTCTTTAATTACAAACTACGGCAAGAACCGGTGGCAGAGACGGACCTACGTCCGGACCGAAGGGGGCCATGGCCCCCCCTGGTTTTGTAATTTTTTTTATAAAATATTGCTTCAAAATTTTTTTTTCAGTCAAATATATAAAGCCTTGGCCCCCTTCACTTTCCAAAAATTTCTATTAGCCCTTCTCATCTCTCAAAAATTTCTCTTGCTGACTTTTTTTTTTGGTAAGTCAGTCGATCTGCCCTGTTTTTGTTGCAGAGTTTCAGTGTCTGCCCTGTTTTTGTTGCAGAGTTTCAGAGTAAATGGAAGGAAGAAGACAACTGCTAAACGCACCGTTTAAATAACTACAAAAAGTTTTCGTTTTAAATATTAGAACATAGAGTGGACCAACACTTATGGGCCGTGAAGATTTGTTCTTTTTTTTTTTTTAAATAGCAATAGACCAACTACCTTATGTCTTTACTTGGCTTTATAAAAAACAAAAAACAAAATCCTATGACTAAGTGCAGACCTGCAGTGCCTACTTATTGGGATTTGGTGCTCCAATGCTGTCTTTTAAGTGAAAATTATGGAGAGGCATGAGCTGTAATTCAGCGTGAGTTGTCTCCTAATTTTTTCAGCATGGGCCGAAAAATGTAAATATATTATTGTTAAATTGTAATATTGTAAATATGTTTAAGTAGCTTAGTGGGCCTTTTTGATTGAAAGTGACTCTCTTCAAACTAAGGGGAAGATGTTCAAATCTTAGGTCTTGTATTTTATCTGGTTTTAGAGAATTTTTTTTAGTAAAATATAGCCGCAATTATGAAAAAATTATTGCACTTTATCCACTAGGCCAATTGTTCTACTATACTTATTTACAATCAAATAAATATTTATATTTCTCATTTACACTTCGACCTCCTTCAATTTAAATTCCTAGTTCCGTCCCTGACTGGTGGTGATAATTTTTAAAGAAAAATACTACCCACAAAGGGGGTTTTTTGGAAGCAAATATGGGCTACAAGGTCGCACGCATGGAGGAGTCATATGAAATAATGAAATTCCTGGAACCTCTTACAAGCTGGTATGGTATGGAGAGTCAATAGGGTCAAAAAATAAATTGATGAAGAATTTCTACCCGCTAAAGAAGGATTTGGATATGTAGCTTTTCAACTCTCGGATTTGATTTCAAAAAAATGAAATCAAATTGCTAAATTGGTGATAGTTGTTTTGAATTTTGACAAATAATTTTTTTTTGGGGTTTAAAAAGGGATTAAACACAAACTGGGGTAAGTTTTTAAAAAATGAAATAAATAAGTTATTGCCTTTAAAAAAGTTGTTAGAAGTATCAATCAAGATTTGTTCTTTAAATTATCTCCGCATGCAAACCGCGGGATGGAGACAAAGGACGGCGAGACGTAGAGGCGAGAGTGGTGGGACAGAGGGTGGCGTGACAGTGGACCGCAAGATGTGCTAGCTGTGTAGATGGTTTAAACAAAAAAACTAGGAAAAAAAAAATTAACTGAAGTGAGAAGAAATAGAGACGGGTAAGGAAGGAGGGAGGAAAAATGACTCATCCCTCCTCTAAAGCAACCACAGGAGGACGGAAGCTTTTACTTTATAGAGAGAAGGGGATATTCTATTTAAAGAATGAAAAATGTTACAGTATCTATTGATATTTTTTTTTTCATACTTTTATTTCTCAAAATTATCATTAGATTTGTGGTTCTCATATGTATCTACACCTGGGAACCATAAATCTAATGGTGATTTTAAAAAAATAGAAGGATGAGAGAATGACAAGAGAATGAAATATAGCATTTCTCTTAAAGGATAAAAAGAAAGGAAGCTTATCTCTCAAGAAAAAGAGCAGGTGTATTGTTGTCATATAAGATAAGCTATTTGAGTATATATATATATAGTTTTATAAAGGGGTAGAAACACTGGTACAACTCTTTGAGTCGTGATTGGCGTCAAAGCCCAGCTGTGTACAGTGCATCAGCCTGGCTGCTTTTAGTGTAAAAAAATAAAAAATAAAAAAAAAATAATATTTTTTTTCTGAAATGGGGTCCACCATTTCAGAAAAAGTGCCCAGGCTGATTGCACTGTAGCATCAGCCTGGGCTGTGCTTCATCTTTACCCCACTCTTTTTATTTTATTTTTAAAAAAATATGTACTCCCTTAAATTACTATTTACTATCAATATCACTCAAAGTGATGATTGAGTCAATGGACCCCCTCCAAAATATAAAAAAAAATTGTCAATTCTCTCCTAAAGCTAATAAAAAGACAAAAATAATTTAAAAAAAATTTATCAAGATAAAAATATTTTATAAATTTTTAAAAAATGAAAATCAAGAAAAAATTAAAATTAAAAATCGAAAAAAAAAAGAAAATAAATAACCTCAGCAACCCCTTTGGTTTTCCTTTTTTTTTTTCTAAAATTTTTAGGTTTTATTATTGTTATTGTTATGTTATTATTATTATTATTATTATTATTATTATATAGTTTTAAGAATTTTTAATTTTATAAAGGGTATTTTTATCTTTAGAAGATATTGACAAATTTTAATAATTTGGATAAATATTGACAACATGATACTAGTTTTAGAGGTATGTGTATAAAAAAAAAAAAAAAAAGGAGGAAACTTACAAAACCCCATAATGAGATGAATATTGAAGGGAGAAAACTTGAAATTTTTTTTATCAAAATAAAAATATCATTATAAATTTGAAAAAAATGAAAAATCAAGAAAAATAAATAAATTAAAAATCGAAAAAAATAAAATAAACCTCAGCAAACCCTTTTGGTTTTCTTTTTCTTTTTTCTAAAATTTTTAGGTTTTTCTGATATATATATAGTTTTAAGAATTTTTAATTTTAAGAGGGGTATTTTTGTCTTTGGAAGACATTGACAAATTTAATAATTTGGATAGATATTGTATCAGATCTGCGCTGTAGTACATTGGCAGGCAAAGACAAAAAGAGAGAACGAGAGACAAGAGGAGGAGAAGTGGGAGAAACACCCCCACCCTCAACAACAGCGCGTGTAACAGTTTAACACTACTTCGGCCGTTGTTTACGTAGTGCATAAAAGTAATAGGGGAGCATAGTAGCAAGTTGATGGCAGGATGGGAAGAGAAGGTCCATGGGCCATAGCCCATAGGTTCTTTCTTTCTTTCTTTTTCTTTTTTTTTTATTTATTTATTTTTATTATTATTATTATTTTTAATAATAAGCCCATAGGTTTCTGACAAAAGAGACTTTCTCCTCCCTGGATTATTGGTCAGTGCCCCACCACTGACCAATGACCATTCTCACCTATAATTCAACGATGGCTGCATGCGTTGTGCAAAAGCCGTAAGCCAGTGTCCAAGCTTTCCCCTTATGTACATCATCAGCCACAGAGAATGAGAGAATATCATCAACATAAACTCTACAAGCTAGCCACCACCATGAACTCCATGGCCGAGCCTCAGAAGCTACACATAGCCATGTTCCCATGGCTAGCCTTTGGTCATATGATCCCGTTTTTAGAGCTCGCCAAGCTCATAGCCCGAAAGGGTCACCGTATTTCATTCATATCAACCCCTAGAAACATTGAACGCCTCCCAAAGATTCCACCAGATTTATCACCTTCGATAACTTTCGTGAAGCTGCCCTTGCCCCACGTAGAGAACCTGCCAGAAAACGCAGAAGCCACCATGGACGTACCATACCACATAATCCCATACCTTAAGATTGCCCACGATGGCCTCCAACAACCTTTGTCTCAATTTTTAGAAACTTCGGCTCCTGATTGGATTATTCATGATTTTGCCCCTCACTGGTTACCACCAATCGCTACCAAGCTAGGCATCCCACGGGCCTTCTTCAGTATTTTCAACGCATTAACGTGGTGTTTCTGTATGCCAGGTCCAGGGTCGAGGACATCTGACACGCACGATCCAAGTACAAGGACGGAGCCCGAGCACTTCACTGTCCCTCCCAGATGGGTACCCTTTCCAACCAAAATAGCGTTTCGATTGTTTGAGGCGAAGAAACTGTTAGAAAACTTTGAAGAAAATGCTTCCGGTGTTTCAGACATTTTTCGTCTCGAGACGGTGGTCTCAGGCACCGAGGCTCTCGCCATTAAAACCAGCACGGAGGTCGAAGGTGAGTGGTTGAAGCTCCTTGGAGAGCTTTATTATGATCATACACATGTTATTCCGGTGGGGTTATTGCCACCCTCTGAGCAAGAAAGCGGAGACAAGAACAAAGATAGCACGTGGGATTTGATTGCTGAGTGGTTAGACAAGCAAGAGAAAGGATCAGTGGTCTATATAGCACTCGGAAGTGAACTTCAACCAAGTCAACAAGACATCACAGAGTTGGCTCTTGGACTTGAGCAATCGGGTTTGCCCTTCTTTTGGGCTCTAAGAAAGCAAAGCGGCTCTGTCGGTGGGTACTCTGTTGAGCTACCGGAAGGATTCGAGGAGCGAAGCAAAGGCCGTGGGGTTGTTTGGACGGGTTGGGTGCCTCAGTTAAGGTTATTAGCTCACCAGTCGGTTGGAGGTTTCCTGACTCACTGCGGTTGGAGTTCAGTGACGGAGGCGTTTCAATTTGGTCGTGCACTTATTCTGTTGCCCTTCGTGCTGGACCAAGGATTGATTGCTAGGTTTTTGGAAGAGAAGCAAGCAGGAATTGAGGTACCAAGAAATGAGGTAGATGGGTCGTTTACTCGGGACTCGGTGGCCCAAACTCTGCGGTTGGTGATGAAGGATGAAGAGGGCAAAATTTATCGGGACAAAGCTAAGGAAATGACAACCATATTCGGAGACAAGGACTCTCAGTCCAAATACACACACAAATTTGTTGAGTTCCTTGAGAACCACAGGCGTGTCACCGACACCAAGGGTACGTTGACTTAATCTTTTTTACAAACGGTGTAAAAAAGCGAATAGATATTTAAGCAAAGAGCACTGATTCACGTCAGTCCAGCCCAGCCCAGGCCGATTCAACAGTGAATCAGTTTGGGCAGGTGAACAGTAACTTTAGTGAATTTCATAATTAAATTTTTTTTAAAAAAAATTCTCATCAATGCCCAGATTAATTCACTATTAAATCAGCCTGAACTAATCTATATCATTTCTCTTAAGCAAAATGCCCTCGACAAAAGTTATGTAATAAGGCAGTAATTTAAGTTATGTTATGAATTTGCCTCTTCGCTTTTACATAAACGTTTTACAAAGCCAAAAAACGTTTTTTTTTTCCATGACTATTTGGAAAATTATTGCTGTTTTTTTTTTTTAATATCAATGCCTCCAAAATAGTTAGCAGCAGCCATCGCATGTACAAACTTAGGGCAGTAAACAAACTAGTCCGTTTGACAGTTCGCTTTATACCTGCTCGATATAACTCGACTCGAATTTGAGCTTGATACTGTAAAAACCCGCTCGTTACTGTAAAAACTCGTTCGATTAGTAAATGATACATACCCGACTCGTCCGACATAACTCGATAGAAGCTCGCGAGCCTATCTCGTTTAAAACTTGATCAGACCAGCTCGCTCGACTTATTTAGGACTCGCGTGACCTATAGGCTGTCGCAATATTATTACCTAATTCAGACCCTTGTTTAATGATTCTAAAGGAAACAAATTAACCCATAAGAGTATAGGTATTATTAAGTAAGTTACGGCCTATACGCTATCTCAGCTTCTTCCGACGATCCTATATATATAGCTAGTAGCGTTATAGTATATAGTTAGTTGGTTTAGTTTAGTTAGTTCCTAAGCACTAATTAAGTAAATATAGTTTTCATATTAATTATAATACTTTGATATATAGTAGTATTACTATGAATGTATGTATCAAGATGTGTGTGTATGTCTATTATTAACATATTAACTAGTTAGTTTATGAACTAACATATTAAATTATTAATATAGAGTTAGTATATAACAATATGACCATATTGAATAGTTAAAATACAACTATATAACTATATATATGACTCATCATACATGATTAACAATAGTTATATATTATACTTATAATATAGTTAATTAGTTATTTATAGTATACTAACTTACTATTTGCTTACATTATACTTATACTATAGTTTCTACTTTATAGTTATATATAATAATATTATATTAATTTGTTTCCTATAGACTATAGTTATATACTATATTATATAATATGCCTGATATAGTAACATATTATTTATTTATATTTTAGATAAATATGTAGAGGTTGTTCATGAATTCAGACTTGAACTTTGTTCGGATTACACATTAAAAAATTTAATAACCTAGTTTGAACTCGATCGAATACCCGGCTCGGCTCGAATAACATTATCAAACTCGAGCTCGCCCAAGTTTTTAACGAGCCAGTCTTAAACACACATTTTATAGCTCGGCTCAAATATGTATTCTCATAAACGAGCTAGTCTTAAAATTATAAAACTCGACTTGACTCAACTCGAATACAGCCCTATGCAAACCTATTGAACTAATGTTGTAGCCCTAGAAAGAGTTAAATTAGCAAATGTTTATAAATTATGCCAAGATAGGTAAATTACAAGTTTTCTTGTTATGGTTTGGAAAAAGTATAAATTAACATCCCACAAAAGGATACAATTAGAAATCAGTCATCTTTTACATCGTGAGACACCGATATCAACTTTTGCTAAATGACAGTGAAATATGATTATATGATGATATGTGGCTCCCTCACTCGTAATTAGGGATGTTAATTTTTAATCCGTCCTAATACGAATCTAACATAAAATTAGAGGATTATGATTTGAAATAAATAAATTCAGGTCATAAACTTGTTAACCCATTTGACTTATTTACTAAACAGATTAATCTGTTTATGAAATTATATATATTGTTATATAATAATACAAGTTGAAACGGGTCAAACATGTCATATTAGGTTGGGTAAACGGGTCAAACATGTCAACTCGTTTGTAACCTATTTATTAAACGGGTCGAGTCGGGTCACTATCGAGCAGTGTCCGGATTGAAGTGTTTGACTTGTTTAATTAAACGAGTCGGGTTTGTGTTAACCCTTAACAGGTCGACCTGATCCTAACCCGAATTGACAGCCATAATTATAACCCAATTATTATTATTATTTTATAAAAATGTTAACATCAGACACGTGGCATGTGGGACTATAGAGAACGCTAATATCTTAAGAATTAAGAGTGTTTGGATTGCGTTACGAAATTTAAAAAATTATTTTAGTACTTAAAAAGTTGGTATCAAACAAAAAAACTGACATATTTAATAAATTTTTTTTTAAAAATACATCTCTACCTTTTTTTTTACTCTAGAAATGGTTCAAACGTAATTTTTTTAAAAAATTAATGTAACTTTTTTAAAAAATTCTATTTATCTCTGAACATTCTAGGTATATAATATAATAATATAAGCAACAGAGATAAGACGTCGACATGTCGATGCGAAAAGGGAAAGGCTTGTGCGTTGACTGCGCTTCCTTCTTGATGTTCTTCTACTATGGCAAAATTATTTTTTAATACTATAGGGCCCACGCATCTTCCAATCTGACGAAATATCCCTCTACCACTTTTTCCAAAATTTTGAAAACAATAGTTAACCCGGGTTGGGTTAACTGTACCTTAAAAAAAAAAAATAATAATAATTAAATTTTGAACCACGCGGGTTTTGGTTAGGAAAAAAAAAACAGAGAAAAGTCCACATACCCCATTCAAACTACCACCCAATTGACAATATTCCCCCAAACTTTCAATTGTGACAATATCTCCCCCAAATTACCAAACAAATGACAATGTCCCCACTAAAGACGAAAATACCCTTAATAAAATTAAAAAATAATAATTTCTTTAAAAAAAACTAAAACTAAATTTTTTTTTAAAAAAAACACTACAATTCATAAGGGCTAGAAAAAGACTAAAGCTAAAAATAAAAAATAAAAAACAAAAACCAAAACAAAATTATTATTATTATTATTATTATTATTTTTTTAAAAAAAAACACTACAAACCAATTGGACAAATTCAAGAATAAAAAAAAAAATTATAAACATTTTCGTTTAAAAAAATTATAATTATTTTTTTTAAAAAATTATTATTATTATTATTTTCGAATTCATAAGGGTTAGAAAAAACTAAAACTAAAAAAAAAAAAAAACTAGCAATTTTTTTTTATATATAAAAAATAATAAATAAAAAATAAATAAACACTCCAACCCAATTAGCCAAATTCAAAATTTTAAAAAAATTATAAAGATTTCATTTTAAAAAATTACTTTTTAAAAAATAAAATTAAAAAGGGTATTTAATCTTATTGAAAAATATGTAGGGTTATTTTTGTCTTTTTGTTGTCATTGGGGGAACATTGTCATTTGTTTGGTAGTTTGGGGGGACATTGTCACAATTGAAAGTTTGAGGAAATTGTCAATTGGATAGTAATTTGAGGGGGGTATGTGAACTTTTTTTTTTTAAAAAAAAAAGATGTGCATGTATCATAGCAATTTGCCAATTTGGCACTTTAAGGGCCCATCCCACCTCCTTAAGCTGGAAAAGAACCCTACACATTTCACTTCCGGTTGCACGAGGGGCAAAATTGTAAAAAGAAGTAAAATTACAAATTTGTCTCTTATTTTAGAGACGTGCTAGGCGGACGCCTAGCGTCCGTTATGGACCAAAAAAAAAAGAAAAAATCAAAAAATTAGCTTTTTCATTAAAAAACAATGCTTAAATTTATTTGATCCCCATTTTTTTTTTTCTCCAAGGTTATAAAATGGGGATGAAATAAGCCTGAACCTGTTTTTGGTTAAAAAAAAATATTTTTTCTTATTTTTTATTGAAGACCTTGGAGAAAAAAAAAATGGGGATCAAATAAATTTAAGCATGTTTTTTAATGAAAAAAGCTAATTTTTTTGATTTTTTCTTTTTTTTTTTGTGCCTATTGACGGACGCTGGGCGCTACTCCTTATTTTAATTAACCGGCTTCTCTAAATGAAATGAAGAGGATGGTAGTCCTTTTTTTTTTTTTTTTTGAAACGGAGGATGGTAGTCCTTAAGCTCAAGTCTTTTTTGATAATCAATTCAATGGACTTAAATACAAGATATAATCTCAATTAACTAACTACCCAACATTTCTAGCAAATGCTCTATATGATTGATAATAGTTAAATATAGCTATTATTAGCCTTTTTTTAGTCTTCAACAAATGCTTCAAAATAAAAACTTTGTTATAATAAATATCTATATATAGTGTTACTATAGCACATTGAAGCAATTTTTTATTATTTTTCTTCTCCATTGCCTCTCTTTCTTTTCAATAAAAATAATATTAAAACCTAATATTTAAAGAAAGTAAATAGTTAAATAAATAATATGTAGAAGTTTGTATTAAAAAATTAATAACTAAAATAATTTTTTTTTTTTGGGGGGGGATTAAGTATCCAGTTATAACACACTTCTACAATGCCTATAACACGTTACATTTATCCACAAATACACCAACCATTAACACGTAATAACAGTAAGACACCTGACATATCTACACCATATACCAAATTACTAATGAAATGGAGATTTCTAGAACAAGACCCATCAAGAAATCATATACGGTTTTTATTTTTTTTCTTACTACATGTTGTCAGGAAAAAAAAAAAAAAAAAAAAAACTACATATATGTTGTTGTCGCCCGAACCATATCACACCAACTTGCATTAACTGCATTTTTTTTTTCCTAACTATATAAATGAAGTATGACATTGGCACATTGTTTTGTGTTCTCATATATGATTGTTTTATGTTATTTATTGTGATCGTAATCTATTGCACCATCACTATTAACTCCACATAGCCTTAGAAGCTTCATCTAGTCATCTTCCCATTAGTATGGATTTGGTGTCTGAATTTGGGGTGTTAAATTAATTACTAGTTTTCCAATATGCTTAAACTAACTCAACGTATGGAATCTTTAATTGAATTTTAGGTAAGCTCTAAGAGTTAGTTTGAACTTAGGACCTTTGCTGTCACGAAATTAGTTCGTTAGGGCTAAATTCATTAACTATAACTTCAAAACTGAAGCATAAACGAATTAAAATAAGCATAAAGAAACTGAATAATGACAAACCAACTTGTTAACATAAATAAAATTTAGGGTTTAAATTAAAAACATCATAAAAAGTCTTAAAAGTTTTTTTTTTTTTTCATCGCGTCCTATGGCACTTATTCCAAAAACACAGATGACAAAAATTAATTAACTTGACACCCTCCTAAAATCATGCATCTCGGCTGCCTAAAACATTCGCTTCGAAATTTGAGAGAAGAAAAACAAAAGTGAGTGATAACTCAGTAAGTAATACACTCAACGGTTGAGTTAAAAATATTTCAAAAAAATGTAGGCTTGGAAAATGTTTTAAGAGAATATATTCTTTTTATTGAGATAAATTTGCGTTTATGAAATCATAAAATTTTTCTTTCCATTTGTTACTTAGGACGCACACCATGCCGGTGTGCGTCCACCACCACCACTAGACGCACGTGGCGTCCGACTCTTCAACCCCTAGTTGCACAATTCTCCAGCCAATCAACACACAAGGCAGCATGAGCATTGCCAGTACACAGCAGCAACATGAGATGGTGGCGGCAAGCTCACCAAATCTAAACACCGAGATAAATGACGAGCCTGAATCTAGTTTATGATAAAAGCTTCTCTAACAGAGAAAAACACTCGAGAGTCCAAATATAAAATTTAGCAGTCATGAAGAAAATGAGATATAGGCTCTGACATCAATTGTTAGATTTAAGCAAGAATTGTCTCTCATTTTGTTAAGGTGTAAATTAATTATTAAGAAAACATGTACCTTCATTGTTTGAAGATGAACCCTTCATTGGATCGTTGCTTGATGCCTCTGTGTATTGATGGTACGTTGTATAACAAGAATATAGTGTTGTGTGCGAAGAGTCTAGTACTTTCTACCCTAAATTTACAAATGGTGATGATGGAATTCAATAAACTAACTCCGTTCATATATATGGGTGAGGGTACAAGCTTCCTCTAGTGTCTACAAATAAGCCCAGTCTATTGTGGGCCTAAAACAAACAAAATGACTATGCTAGTCCACCAAAAAGGGATAAATACAACATTAGGTGACTCGGTCGGTGGGGGACTAAATTGAGCTACCGGAAGGATTTTAGGAGCGAACGAGAGCTCGTGGGCTTGTTTGGACGGGTTGGAAGCCTCAGTTAAGGATATTAGCTCACCAGTCGGTCGGGGTTTCTAGACTCACTGTGGTTGGGGCTCAGTGCATGATAAGAGGCATTTCAATTTGGACGTGCACTTATTATAATTTATGTGTTGCCCTTCTAGACGGACCAAGGGCAACATTCTTTTATTGATTGAAACTCCCTTGAAAATGATTCAATCTCATTTTATTTTTGATTGAAACCGGGTGAGAACACAAGTTGCACCGTTACAAATTCAACCTTGGAAGCTAGAAGTAATAGTCTTAAAACGGGTAGGAAACACGCCAATGTAAGTACTGAAAAAAGGTGCAGCCGATGGACATTGTTCGATTAATTAGTAGAGTTGCAGGGAGTCTAACTACATACTTTATCACCAACAAATGCTCTCTACATATCTATTATCTAACATACATAATGCAGAAAAAAGAGAGCAAACTATTGCAGAAAAAGTACCAGCCCGCACGTGTTTACACTAAATGATCATATAATACTAGCAAAGCTATTTACTCAATGGGGACATCAACCGGCTTTCCTCTGTATCATGCTTTGATGAAGCATCCCCACCCATCAATTCCTGAAAGCCCTCCACCTTCACTGGTGGTGCTCTAACAATGCCCATGTTCCTGCACGCAAACAAGAAAACTCATAAAAATTCAGTCAACAATTTCTTATGCTAATGGCCATTAGTGGAAGGCATTCTTTTTTAGAGTTTTTTTTTTCTTACTGTGTCTGAATTTGGGGCATTTGAAGGGAAGACATCTGTCTAAATTGACTGCCAGGTTGAGGATGGAGATTCGACATTGCAGCAATCTGTTGCGGCCGGAACTGCATCTGGGTATGTCTGGCATTGATAGAGTTGAAGGCATTACCATCCATTGGTAATTCTGATGGGGCTTCAATCTTAACTTGTACCATTGGTCTGTCCTTCTCCATATCCATACCAGGGCGAGGAGTAGATTGTTGGCGTCTTCGCATTCTATCCAACTGCTGCTGTTGCTGAAAAGCCAGATTCTGAGGATGACCAATTTGCTGCATCTGTGGATGTATTTGTCTAGGCATCTGTAGGTTCACCAAAAATTGTAATGGCATCAGCATACTAATAATGCCAAACTATGTCCTCGACTAGGAGAATAATAATAATAATAATAATAACGCCATATCATCAAATGTCAACACTGAAATCTGGAATCCAGCCCGCCAAACTTAGTCTACACAAAAAGCCTGTGCTTAGAAAATACTGAAGGGACCGCAGGTGCAAAAAGGTTTAGAAACGTGATTTGTTTCCATGATCCCCGGGTAAGACAGGTAAAATTCAGAGAAAAGGTTAGTCAAAAGGTTAGACACCATAACTTGATATAGACACAAAGATCCAACCCCAAATTAGGACCCATACACAGGTAAAATTCAGAGAAATCGAATGTAGATGCACATACTTGCTGGGGTAGTAGGAGGGAACTATGGTGCTGTGGCTGCGACTGTGGCTGGATTCCCTGAAGTTGTTGCTGAGTTTGTTGTACAAAATTCTTGGAGCCATCCTTGACATGCTCCGCCAATGGCCCCAAATTACTTTTGAAAAAAAGAGAAATATGTTAGGTAAGGAATAAATTAGAAAATTGGTGTTACCATTGATATTCCTAACGTAAAATACAAGTGCACACAAATTTGAAACAAATTCTACCTAAAAGAAGTGAGAATCAACAATTCTGTCAAAGAGAAACGTCTGTCAAATCAACAATTCCTAGCCTTGATATTCCTAATGTAAAATACCAAGTGCACACAAATTTGAAACAAATTATACCTAAAAGAAGTGATAATCAACAATTCTGTCAAAGAGAAACGTCTGTCAAATCAACAATGTAAAATTAGAACATGTATAAGAGAAACGTCTGTCAAATCAACAATTCTCGTTCGTGTAGTGATAATAAGGCTAGGAAGGGTAAACTTGAGGCTAAAACTTAAAGGATTATATCGATAAGATTGATAGTTCAGTAGGAAATTAGAATCTAACACAGCTGAACTACAAAAGCCATTTTTTTTCCTAAAATAGATAAAAGAGAAACCATTTGGCCCTCGCAACAGTTTCATTAAAGAGGAAAACAAATAAAATAGACAAACATCACATTAAGCAAGAAAAGTTTCATGATATTGAAAAGTAAAAGAAAAGTCACAAAATAAACAACTAGAACATTTTTCAAATTGATGCTAAAACATGCTTATCCAAGACATAATTCAAGACCAGCTGACCGTGCAACTATAAGTTGATCATATATACATGTAGGAATAGGCAGACACGGAAAACTAATATACAACTTATTGCGTGCATCTCTCTGCAATTGAAAGCAAACAAAACCAACATGAAAGTAAAATAACAATTATATTATGATAGCACAAAGTAAAAGAGATATCAAACTTACCCATATCCCAATGTTTTAAGGAACATCTTAACTAATTCAGTAGCTGAACACTGCTTTCTGTAACTATCAGCAAGAACTTTCAATATTCGGCCTAATTTACATACATGACAGCTCAGCAACTGAGAGAAGACTTCCACTGGAACTTCTGTGGCACCATCAAACCCCACACTTGTCAACATTCGTGCTATTACCTTTCGAGACATCTGTGATGCCTGCTCTGGACCAATACGTTTCCTGTTCCCTTCAGACCCAACTTTTCCACGAGATAAGCTTCCTCCGTGTTCTGTGCTTAGGTACTCGGGCCTGATACCTAGCCTCTCAATCATCACAGGGCTTCTGGTCGTAACTTGAGGCAAGGTATCAAGAACTCCATAGAACTCCACTTTCTGGTTTTCTTCCAGTCTATCTATTGGGGAGAGTGCACTATCAGGCACACAGTTCAACGTAAACATTGTCTCTGGGAAAAAAGGTGTATCATCTTCAACAAAATTACTGCCATTTAGAACAGAATTTGGATGCATGTTTGATGCATTTCCCAACATGGAATTTCCATAGCCCATGTAGTGATCCTCCTTAAAAGCCACACGCCTTTTCTTATGCTTCTCAAGAAGTCTGAGATAAGCAGACATCTCTTCAGGTGTACGTTTTTCTGGTTCATGGTCCCCAGATGACAACCTATAGGGTTTGCTAGCTCTATACTTCTCAATAAACTGATTATACCATGTTTCAGGCAGTTCTTCATTCCTGAATCTCTGAGGTACGTTATCAATCTCAGATTCACCATATCTTGATCCAATGCTAAAAGTTGCCCTTGATTGAATCTGCACAATTGAGTCCATATGTTGGCCAACCCAATGAAAATTGTTCAAAAAAAGGGCAAGGTACCATCTATAACCAATGTTCTTGTGCCATTGAAGATACAAAAGATATGATAAGTTGATGGCGGAAGCACAATATTGTATGATTTATAAGTTATTATTCCCATCTATCATTCAAGCCCTGCTGCTAATCTTAAAAGAAACGATATGGCACCAACATGGGGTGAAAATTAGGAATATGCATATTCGAGGTGACGTGGCTCGATTAAACCTTTTATGATTACAAACACACAGGAACATTGGCATGTAATCTCCTCTATAAGAAAGGAGGATGATAGTTTTTTTTTTTTTAATAAGTAATAAATCCCAAGGGAGTGGGAAGGGAAGATTTGAACTAATGATTTCCACTTCATGAGGCATGGTCCTAACTGATTGAGCTACCCTTGGTGTCCAAGAAAGGAGGTTGATAGTTGAAAAAAGAAACCATACAACATCAGCTTTTAAATAGAAAAGATATATATTCTCCCATTGAGGGAAGGAAATATATGGTTGTTGTGTGCTTTGTACTGTTTCATAAAGTTGTTTGACAAGACCTTAAGAAAATAACAGTAACGTGACATATGAGTAACAGAAAATAAATTTAGCTTCATATGGAGGTGATGGATTGTGAAAATTACATTTTTTTTTTTAAGTTACTGTTTGGAAGGTCCAAGAAGATGAAAAACAACCTTCAAATGATCTTTATCAACTTGGACAAGGAATGCGATTGCCCCTAAACGCATAATCTATTGGAGTTTAGAAGAGGATGGAGTTTATGATTAGTATGTAGACATGTACGATAAAGCCATGGCAACTGTAAGAACAAGTCATTTTCTTTTCGTATCAACAAGAAAAGATTTAGAAGACGCCAAGGGAGCATGACCCAAGTAGACACAAAACATCCAAGACCATACCCATGAAGCAAAGAAAAATCTGAAAATATATAGAACCTTGAAAAACAAGAAAAGGAAAATGATGAATAGGGTTGGCCCTATCATCCACCAACATTAAGTGAGCAAAAAAATATACTTCAGCTTCAAGCCCCTCAAGTGAGCATTTATTTCTCCACAAACAAACACCTCAAATCAAAATTGATCAAATGTCTCCAAGACTGGGTGTGGCAGAACTGAAGACACCCACCCAATCAGAGAGAACATAAAACATTACAACTCATAACTTTCACTATTAGAACATTCCAATAAGCTTGGAAGAACGCCATAAAGAAACCATCAGGGCCCAACACCTTGTCACCATTCATAACTTTCACTACCTTTTTCACCTCCTCTTCCTCAAAAACTTTCTCCAACCAACTAGCCGTGGTCTCCTCAATGAAATCAAAGGAAAGACCATCCACCAACGGCCTCTAAAACTGGACAATGTGCTCGCTGATCTCTACATATTACTAAGTGACTAGAAAAATGCAAATGCAAAAGAATGTTATCTACTGACTCTCTCCGCCATTTCCACACACAACACCAAGTCACATCAACTTGACAATAATTCAATGATATACCCTAATTTGTGTAATTATTGGGATGCACTTCCTAGAAAAATGGACAAATAGGTCCTCACTTTATGCTCCAGACAAGCAATATGGTTTCCTTGATAAAACTAATCAGGGTCAAATGCTGGATCAGGATTGTAAGGGTAAGCTCTATAATTAGAAAATTCTATGATAAGTAAACTACATGATATGTAACATTTCAGAGTTGGGCTATATCAATAAAATGGATGCTTTGGAGATTTTATAACTCATAAAAGAAAAGCTAAGAGACCAATTATGCATTACAGTACAGTAAATTTCCAACTTCAAGAAAAATGAGGAGGCTATTACTGCACGATTGACTTGAGATAAACGACTAAAAAGACAAGAAGTGGCATACAAGCAACAGGGTTAAAGATAGCCCAAAGTGACAAAATATGATAGGAAAGACGACCAAAGGAAGCTAAAAAAACGATGTGAACTGGGGTAGAACTGAACTTGAGTCTTACTAAAGGAAGAATACAGCTCTACCCAAAGTAGAATTGCGAACCAAATTTCACCTAGCCATCCTAAATTTCGGTGGGAATTTAGAAAGTTTCACCGAGCCAAATGCAATAAAGCAATTCGAAGTGAATGGAATTGGGGAATGGAACCTTGGACGACGCCGTATTGGACGAAACACCACCTTCCCGCTGTTGAACCCCATCTTGCGCTGAGTTCTCCAGTGTGAAGTACACGTCATCGCCGTGCAATCGCAAATCTGCAACCAATAGCGTCAATCACAAACCAAATTTTCCGAAAAAACAAAAACGCTGAAAATCCGATTAGAAACTCACAAGTCGGATTGAGCTTCGAAAGGGCAAGAGAAGAAGACGCAAGCGACGAAGATGACGACGAAGAAGGATTGGAGCGGAGGAATAGAGATACGCAGGCCTTGTCGAAGAGGAGCGCTCGAGCGCGGAGTTGGAGTTGGATCTGAGCCCTAGATTTGGACTCGTCGGCTCGCATGAATGCCTCCCATGAGGCAGGCGAAGCCAGGCAGTGGACGAAGCTGGCGTGGTTTGACTCGCCCAGCCACGCCGACCACACCCCGCAGCTCTCGAGCTTTCTGGCCAGCTCGTAGCCGCGACCCTCCTCGCCCAGTAGAGCCATCGTTTTGGGAGGGAATTGAGCGCTAACTAGGGAAGGACTCGCTGTCTGAGAGAACTGGAATATCGACGGGTTTTGCCGTTTTGATAATTAACTTCTGAGAAATGCTAAACGTATTTTATTGCAAGGTGCCAAGGTGTTCTTTTAGTGACGTGGCAGTGTACGGTTATTAAATTGAGACAAATGATTGATGTCTATCTTAGTATACGTGGTTTTTTTTTTTAAAAAAAATATTTTATATTTGTAAAGTTCATCTTTATTTACATTTGCAAAGATTGAGAAAAAAAATGAACAACATGCATTTATCTTAAATTAACGTGACACCCATGTAAACTGAATTTGGATCCTCTTAAATGAACTGAAGGTAAGTCAATTATTTTAAACATAAGGGCAAAATTATCTAAAATAGTATTAAATGACAATTTTACCTTTTCAAATAAACTTGAGAGAATTCAAATTTATGTGAACTAGGAGGTGGTGAGACAATTTACTCTCATCCACTATCATAAGTACATCGACCATCCATTGTTAATCATCGTTACTAAACTTTTGAAGATGGTTACGTAACCCTAGAAATCATTAGCAGTGGTCATGACCAACTCCCATGAATGAGATTTGGTGGTGATGACCACCTTGATCTCCAATTTGGTGGAAAAAAGACTATATCATATCGATTTGTTCTGCACCAAACTTGATGGCCACAACTACTACTATGTGATAGTTGGAGGTTTCTCTGATCAATATAGAGGGAGAGGATTTGTTCAAAAATACATTATTGGCTAACGTTGTAATGCCACGTCGTACTGTCACATCAATGCATAATGCTAGGACATAAAGTTGTACATACGTATAGCATACTCTTAACTTTAAGTGCAATATTATGATTACAAATATAGACAATTCTTTTTATTTTTAAGGATATGTATACAATATTGTTAAATTGACTGCTTTTGCATGTTTCTTCCTCTATTTTTACATAGAGATGTAGTTTTAGGACTCAAATTTTGTTTTTCAATTACATGGACATGTTGTTTTTCTTGATTGTACATAATACAATTGGATCCTGCACAATATTGTTGTATATCTCACATAGAAGATTATGATATTCCAAGAGATTAATATTACCCAATCTAATTGTAGGATGCGAATAGGTTATACTAAATTGGCCTTTTATTTACAATGCATCATCATTGAAAATTGTTTGTTTCTAAACATAAGAACTATTTTAGAATATCAAATATTGACAAGGCTCATGATGTAGGTACAGGAATCGAGGGTTAATCCAAAGTGGTAGTGCTATTATTATGGAGATGTTGATTATGATGATCTAAGAAAGAAAGCTAGTATGGTGATTCCACTAGCTTCAATTAATTACTTTTCTTTTATTAATATTCAAATGAATACTAGAAAGGCTCATTTGCGCGCGCACTCACACACCAAAAAAAAAGAAAAAAATCATTTTAATTTCATCCTTGTGGCTTTAGCAAAAGAGATTATTGACAATGCACGCGCCAGGTAGGGGTCGAACCTACGACTTTCTGCTTAGGAAACAGACGCTCTATCCACTGAGCTACAGGCGCTTGTTACATTGGTCTCTTTGTAATATATATATATATATACTATATTAGTTGCCTCCATGCGTTTTTTCACCTTTCTAATGAATGAGAAATTCAAGACTGCCTGCCAGGGACCAGGTCCCCTCCTGTTGAGAAGCCACCAATTTCCCGAGAGGGGAGTCGGTTCCTGGGAATTATACAAACACTGTTTTCTTGGTATTAAATATTTAAATTACCACTCATGTCATGTACTGTTGATACGATTGCGATATTGAGTGCCAATATCCATCCTAGTAGACCCGAGCCAACAAGGTCCAATGGGTCAAAAAACTGGGCCTATAATCACAAGCCCTATGGGCTAGTTAAGTCATCCAGCCATCTGGTTAAGGGTCCGTAATAGAGGACTAAAATTCTCTTTAGTTTATTTGAACTTGAAAGTATCCAAATTCCGTAAAAAGAGCTTACCCATCATGCCACCTCGTTATTACTATTAATGTATGCTAATGCTCGTCAAAGAATCAAGCAACGCCTTTAATATGGCTGATAGACATAACACAATTTGACACCCAATAATGTTAGTACGTGGTTAAAAATTTGGTGCTATTACTTTGCCGTAGCCATACCGCACTAGCGAGTGGCTCTTGGCAAGAGTCGTATCTCATTAGACAAAAATACCGAACGCCACACCAAAACAAGAGCCTATCCTATCGCTGACAACATCTGGCCAATGCCATGCTGGGAAGAGACTTTATGTATATATATAAGGGAAATCAACCATTTCGGGTGCATTCATTCTACTATCTACACATCTACAATCTTTTTTTTTATGTCTTTTTCCTGTCTCATAATTCTTTATTAACTTAAGCATCAAACACATCCTCCGCCAACATCCCGAAAAGCCTCCATATTTATCCATACTTTCTTTCGCAGGCATTCTTGACCGGAGGTCGGTCGTGCGATTTATAGCATTATCAATATTAATGTTATCTACTTTCCTCTATCATTTGGTTGATTTGTTCTTCCTGGAACTTTGTAAAATCTTGTTTAGAGTTCGTTTGACCTCTTGAATACACAATTCCATCAAAATTAACAGACATGCTCCTTTGTTACATTATTTGTGAGATCGAGCTGGTGGAAGTAATTGTCCTTTTAAGTTTTTCAATGGTAATACTTAGGAGAGCTTCTGTTACAGCACTACGTGACCCGATGACCATGCAGCTTCGAGCTTGTGATGTTGGACAACATTTATTCATATTTTTGGTGTTTTTTGAATTAAAAAAAAAATAACAAAAAACATGTTGGAAATGATATGTCACACTCCTGGTTGATTTTCAACCATTTTTGGTTGACACAAAAATCAGTTTCATTGATTTTTATTTTAAATTAAGATTTTACTGTTTATTTAATTTTTTCATCTTGAGATTGACATAGCTATCAAGTGTTTTCATAATTATTTTATTTTCTTATTTTGTTTTATTTTTATTCTTAAAAGAATTTCATAGTCATCAAGTTTGAATATAAGATGTATTGGAATAATCAGTTTTTGACATCAATAATATTATCAATTTTCTCTATCAACGTGTATGTTATTTTTGTGCATTAATAACACAATTTATCTTTCACGTTTATCGCTTTCACTACGTCAGTATGGATGGTATACAATGAGGTTTTATTTTATTTTCTTTTATTTTTTTCTAATTGATGATATACAATGAATTAGTTAAAATATTTGGGAGACACAAGCTTACACAAGTTAGTTAACTTCGAAGCTCTCTCCTTCTGGCTAAAATTTAGCACAAACCGGTTCAAGTTGCCTTATCATACATATTGGTGGCTCTGATCCGAAATGGGAGTGATCATGAATATTTGTTCTAGCAGCACATAAAAGTTCACGTCTGAACAAGTTTATAACTTAATTGATTGATGCTGATCTGATCTGTGTTGAACTAGTCTATATGATATAGAAGTACTTAAATATTACAACAACGTTATTAGTTTTTTTTTTCTCTCTCTCTCTTATTTGGTAGCATCGTATTAATGCTTCATTTGTTTCAATGTAAAATATTTTCACAGAAATTATTTTTCAATAAATTTTTTTTTGCTAAATTTTTTTTTCAATGTTTGATGTGTACGAAAAATTACAAATATTTTTTATATTTTCATTCAATCATATTAATGTAGCTATAAAAATCAATTTTTATTCAAAACATAAAAATTTAATATATTTTTTTTAAAAAAATTAACCTAAAAATTTGAGTTTCAACAGAGGTCCAGCGAAGTTATGGTGGTTTGAGATTGAGAAACTCAAACTTGAAAAATAGTTTATGATTTTAAAAAATAGAAACTATTTTACGAAAATTAAAGAAACTGTTTCGATCAAACTGAAAATGTTTTCTGTAGACTATTATTTTTCGTTACATAAAATATAAAAAAAATACCGATAATATTTGCCAGAAATCATTTTACTCCGAAACAAATAGAGCCTTTGTTTAACATTTTTGTTTCTATCTTTTTCCAGCTTTAATTTTGTGATTGGACTTGAAGATTGGTTAAGAAAGAGAAATATTAGAAACCGCACTTTTATCTTACTTTATTAATGTAACACTGAAAATCAATCATTACAAAAAAAAAATCAAAAATAAAAAAATTAAAAAACTGATTAACACAAGAACAATATTACATTAACATAGTAGCCAAAAGAAGCAGAATCTGGTGATAGAATTTGATTCAGTCAGGGGTTATCCGAAGCACTTAACCCACACGAGGCTTTAATCTTTTTGTACACTTGAGTGGGGCTTACAAATAGTCCAAAAACACTAATATTTGTCCAACAAATGCATGATCTCACATGTTCGATCTGGTTGTTTATTATTAGGTTGTGGAGCAACTGATCCATCTTTTGGGGCATACCTTAACTACCCCAACGGTGGCATCATCCCCAGATATCTTCCCCCATTTTTCACTCTCTCTTCTCGGTGGGTGTCCTACTCTGAATTTACACCACCATCAGTACTTCAATAAATTTTCTCCTATTCAATTCAATATAGTAAACTCATGTGTATTTTTTTTTAAAATGCATATAATTCTTTAAAATACACCTAAGAACTTTGTTCAACAACACTTTTTCCTTGTCCCCCTTTTTTTATTTTTGAAACAAAAACATTAACAAACCCGAAACACAAAAATAGTCAAAAACTACTTTAATTTATCTTTATATCATATCGTTTGTTGTTCTGTATTTTATTTTCTGTTCTAAAAACAAAAATATTAACAAACAATTCAAAACACAAAACATACAAAAATTGTTTTTACTTTGAAGGCACATTAGAACGCATTTTCAAACCAAGAACATTAACAAACATATTTGATTCTCAAGAATATTTTAGACTTTAGACAGACTTTTTTTTTTTTTTAAAAGAAAAGTTTAGAGGTCCACTCTTTGGTTCCCTTTAACAATAGAATGAGGTCCCTCGAAATCTGGTATTGGATACCTTTTTTTTGTTGGTATTCTTTTGACCCGAGTAGTTCAAAAACGACGAAGAGAATTCAGTTAAACGCACTTCCCTAACTGAAGTGACCTTTGGAGACTTGGTGAGGTTGGTGGGTTCATGTTAACGGGTTTAGTTCACCCACTTAATTGATAAACGTAATCTTTCTCCACTTGCATTTTATACGACTTTATTGACTGCGACAGGGGCAGCTTTGGTTAGGGATAACTAATTCATTATCAAACTTACCTTTTAAATGACTTTGATTTTGACTACTTACAATGTCTTTGGTACGTCGGGGCGACTCAAAGATTAGGCAGTTAAAACGTTTACTTATATAAGCATTTCAAAAATATAAAGTCTCGTTAAGAAATAAAGATGAAAATAAATTTTAAATATTTTGTGTTTGGAGTTATTTGTTAATACATTTAGTTTTTTACTAAAAAAAAAAAACAAAAAAGTTACCTTAAAAAGAGTTCAAACATCCTTCAATCAGGGTTGGAATAAATTCTTCTAATCTAGTTTATTAAATTGATATTTGTTATTTGACCATGTGATTTTCATATGATTTTTTTTTTTCACATGCATAGAGAGAAATTTCTTCTAACATGGTTATGTTTTTGTTTTCTGATCCTCAAAAAAATAAAAATAAAATAAAATACATCAACAAATAATTCAAAACACTACTCAAGACACACAAAAAAATTCCAACCTCTAAGTCACATTATAATAATTTTTTAAAACCAAAAATAAAAAAACACTCCCTAAAACATATAAACAAACATACCAAAAAGCTTTTACAATATAGAATTGATGTATGCTACACCTTTATCGCATTGTGTTCATGTGACAATCCTATCGATCTTTATTTTTATTTATTTTTTAAAACGAGGGCTAATCTAAGAGATGATAGGTATTACTATATCAGCTCAATAAGATTAGCATATGATGGAAGTTGGTGTAATATATAAGATTACTCATTATCTCATAAAGTCAAAACTTTAATCTAACTTAAATGTGTTTTGCTATTTTTCTTTTCAAGACATACAAATAAAGAAAGATGAACAACAAATTATAGTATAGGTTATAGGTTTTTTGGGAATCTATCTTACTTCCTTCAACATCTGATAATTATTTATTTGAAGTCAAGGGGAAGACATTTAAAAAAAAAAAAAAAAAAATTAATAATGAAAGAAATAAGTTTGGCACAGTCAATTCATTTACTGCATCCATAAAATGGTGATTCTCATTTTGTGAATCATGACGCATGTCTTTTCTATGAGTAGGATATGATTCAATAACTTGCTTTTGTTTTGTTTATTGCTCGATCATATAGACAACATCGTTTTAGTTGAGTGGTGGGTAAAAATCCTACTGCTCGAGATCTTAAACCAACAAAAAGGAAAAGAAAAAGAGGAGTACAATTTAAGTGAAGATAAAATGACATTCCTTTAATGTATAATTTATTCATTTGTTGACCTTTTCTGCCAAAGATCAAGTGTGTAGTTATTGATAGAGGATTTTTTGAATGAGTTAAAAATTAAATAGAGGATGGTCTTCTTTTGGATAGAGCTGATGGTTCGTCTAGCGTCCGTTTAATTTTAGTCTTAAAACGGATACTACACGTCCATCTTAGACAAACGTGTAGCACGACCCTCTTCTTTTAGTACTCTAAATTCCATTTGTTATAAGATTAATTTATAAGTTTAAATCCAAAGTTTATGTAATTGAAATTAAATATTATATGGGTTAGGCATCACTTATTGAAGAGGAGTATTAGAATATTTATTTAAATGATTAAGTATACTATCATTTTTATCAATTTATTTATTTATTGAATAAATGGTACTTAGACATTATCCTCTTGTGTGAAAGCATTTAAATTAAGAAACTTAAATTGATTAACATTCAAAGGATCACATAATATTTAATACATCATCTATTCATATTATTGTCATCTCAGTATATCATGAGATTATTGTTTAGAAAAAGTCATCATCTGAAACCACGTTTGACGAAACAAAATATGTGAATTCCTGAGGGATGGGGCATGCACAAGGACAAATATTGGTCAAGTAAGACATTTTAGAAATTTTATTTGTTTAGACAGGTATTCAGACGGTCCAAATATGTTAAGGCTTAAATTGTCGAAACATTTGTCAGAACGCACCTCAAACTCTTACATAGGTTGTCCTATTACATTGTAATATTAAGACATCTTATGACACCCGGTCGGGATCCGAAAAGAAGATAGTAACTTGCAAATAAAGGCAGAGGTAAACATCATTTTCAGAGTTGCCCATTCGAATGGCTTGCAATTGTGATTGCTTATTGATGGGAAACATATTTTTTAGAACTCCTGGAGCCCTAAATGTATATGTCAAAACACAAGTCTCAACATGCATGCATGGGTGTCATCTGATAATGGTGTTAGGCAACACGTCATGCTCATCACTTGCTTATAGTTTTTGTCTTCAATTAAGGCCCGACCCTAAGACATAAAGCTTTTCTTAAAGAAGAAGACACTCTTATTAGTGGTAATACTATTATGCAATGCCTCCTTGTCTTGAATGTTTCATGTCCATGATTAATTACAAGACCTCATGCTAGTGGTGGTTTCTTGTAGCATGCGTTCATTATTCAACATGATCATAAATTCCACTTTAATTTTGTTAAAACAAAAGCGAAAAACAGAAGAAAAGACAAAAAAAAAAAAAACATGTAATATTGGAGTTTGGTGTAAAAAGATTAAAAGCCTACACAAAGGGTGAGGGAAAATAGTGAAATAGCGTTCACTTCACGATAACCCAAACACAAAAAAAAAAATTGTTAAATCATCACTTATTTTAAAAGTTTAATTAATACTTTAACACTTCTCCTCACGTGTGGACTTAAACTCTTTTTTAATAGGTGAGGCTTAACACGTGAAATATTTAATTGAATATGAAGTAAATTATGGAGTCAAGGTTTAAACTTAGGACCTTTGGCTCTAATACCATTTTAAATCACTACTTGTTCCAAAAATTTAAACTGATAGAAAAAAGTAAATTTAATCATTTAATCAATACTTTAATATATTTTTTATCTACGAAATTGCAATACCAAACACACTTTTAAAGTGCATATGACCTGAGCAATTTCGCAAGCCAAACATGTAAAAAAAAAAAAAAAGTGAGAAGTATCACGTTTTAGAATGCATTTAAGACAATTTAAAAATATGAAGAAAAAAAAATTCACGTTTTCGTACACTAAGTAATGGGGGTGCATTCATCTTATCTGTTTTTTCTTTTTTAAAGAAAACACGATTTTAAAAAGTAGTTTAAGAAACTATTTTTCACATTATTGATTTTATCATACTTAACTACATTTTTAAGAAGTATGTTTTGAATTTTATTTTATTTTTTTCAACCGCACGTCTGAAAACCGAACCGCTAAATCAAACCTCTTTGCAAATAGCAGAATTCCTTTTGAATTTGTAATTTTTGTTATAATTTTTAGGAAAATGCTAAAATATTTATCCAAATCCTTCTCACATCCTTCTAAATATTACAATCACCATTAGATCTATAAATTTATGTAGGTTCTATGTGTGGGATTCATTCATTCAATGGTGATTGTAATATTTAAAAGGATGAGAGAAAAATTTAGATAAATATTCTAATATTTTCTTAATTCTTAGCACCCTAAAATCTATGAAGAATTTCGTACCGGCATCCAAAATGTTAAGAAAACATCCAAAACATTTTTGGCAATGCACCCATGTGGCGTACGGACATGGGTGATTTCCCATGTCCATAGCAAAACAAAGAAAATAAAAGGATTTTCGATCACATAAAAAATATCTTCCTTCTCAGTCCCGAAGCTGCCCTTGAAAACTTCGAAATATTACGTCCATTTATTTTCATAGCTCGTTATATTCCCCCTCACAACGCTTTTAACCGTTAGTCGCGGCAAAAATCACGAACGTAAAGACCAACGGCCAGGATTGAATCACCAGAACAATATTTAAAAGAAAAAAAAAAGAAAAAAACAAAGTTTAAGAAAGAACTGTGGGAATTCGGAAACATACATCTAAATAAGAGGAAAGGTGTATAAATATAGCATATATTCCAAACACCCTCGAACTGGTTTTCGCTTGCTCTGAACCTCCAAGAATAACCACCTCCCAAAGATATACCATTATTATTTATTAACAACTTGGCTCCCTGTCTCTCCCTATTGTTCATCTCTCTGGTCTTGATCGTCTCTGAACTGCCCGAATGTAATGAAGGTTGTTCTTTTTTGTTTGTTTGAGTCTCTGGTTTTTTGTTTTTTGTTTTATTTTTTGTTTTTCTCCTTATGAGGCTCTTTCTTCCAGGATTATAGGGGGTCTGGTTCTTAACTGGGATTGGATCCAAAAGTTTCCGGAAATCTAAGAAGATCCAGGACACCTTAACCATGTCTGTTGAAGGTAAAAGACTTGTATTAATTTCAATTTTAGTTATCTTTGAACGTCGGAAAGCAAAAGTCTCTGAAACGGTGTTTAATATAACTATTGGGTTTGTTGAAGAGCAACGTTTCGTGTTCTTTCCCTTTGTTTTCTCGGGAACCAAACAAAGGGTCTGGGTTTTGGTTTCCATTGCTCTTTTATGAAGCTGCTCTTTCATGTTATGGCTTACGCAGAGACAAACAGAGGCGAAACAGAGGAAAACCCAGAAATAGAAACAGAGCAAGAGCCAGAGCAAGAGCCGGAGCAAGAGCCAGAGCAAGAACCAGAGCCAGAGGCAGAGCCAGAACTAGAACCACATGTTGCTATAAAAAAGTTGGAACTTTCCGACGACGACGAGTCGTCCCCAAGAGGTGTATTGGAAATCCCTGTTCTGGGTACGACGGACTCAGACCACAGCGGGAGCAGCAGCTTCAGCTCGTCGTGTGTCTCTCCGCCCCAAAAACTTACGGTGACTCCTCAACTCCGAGAGAGCCATGGTGGGTCGCAGTGGAAGTCAGTGTTTGAGGCCTTGAAGAAGAAATCGAGGAGGAGATTCTCGACCATTCCGTCGCTGGGTGCGGGCAACGACGTTTCGAAGAAGAACCTGAGGTGGAAGTTGGCTCGGATTCGGAGCACCGAGGAAGCGATTGGTTACGGTGGGGTTTCGATGCCCAAGCCGTCGTGGAGGAACTTTGACTATGCCGAGCTTGCGGCTGCTACGGATAATTTCAGTCCTGGTAAGAATAAACATTTCCCTCTGTTCTTTTTTTTTTTTTTCCCTATTTTGTTCTTTTAAACGTATTCTGAAGAGTTTGACGATGAATTGTGCAAAATTTTGGGTTGAAAGGATTATTCTAAAAAATCTAATTTTAATTGGGACTATTGCAATACTTGTCATTTAATGTAAGCCTAACTTTGAAGTTTCTTTACATAATCATAATCTCGAGTCAAGTTTCGAATTAAAAAAATTGATTATTTATTTTGATACAACAAGAAGTTAACAATTTTAAATAAAAGGAATCAATTTTTAAATCTAAAACTGCATTTTCTGGTGCTTGTAGACTAATTAAGAAGACAAATTTAATCATTTTTTTAACATATTTATAGCTGAAAGCCACTCAAAACTTTTACCAACCGAATCAAGCGGCAGGCGATCCGTTCGCTGACAAACTTTGTCGTATTTATAGATTGTAATTCCTGTTATTAAGTAGTAAAATTTGGACAGCAGATGAGTTATGGGGTCCTCTTATCTCAATAGATGAGTAGATTATATGTGATACGCAAATTTATGTGAAATTTGAACAGTTAACTACAGAAGATTCTCGTACAAAAATTCGGTCAACCTAAAAACATAATCCTCATCTCATATTTATAAACTATTGAATTTATTTTGGCACTACTGAGAAGATTATATAATGATACTGCTGAGACGAAACTACAGAGTAATTCTAGTTAAAAGCATGTGGCTTGAATGTATGACTCCACTCCCCTGGCAGAACCTATCAACTGGTAAATTGTTGACTAGTAAATTGCGACCAGACGCCAATTTCTGGGACCGGACAAAAACTTTTCTTTTGGGGGGCGACTTTCTGACCAAATTTTGATTGGGTGGGAAAACAGGAAAGAGATTGTGGGACCTGACTGCTTGAGCTCTGTACCTAACCTAGGAAAAACCTAGGCATGCCGGTGGTTTGGGTAGCCGGTGGGTCCCTGCTCTCGTTGACCACCTGTGGCAGCAGTTGCTGATAGTGAACATGTCTGCAATGAACATTTATTTTCAGGTTTTTCTCATTTAAGTCTTGAGAGTAAGCCACTCATTTTTCTCCAAAGATTTTCCCCAATATTTCCTTGAATTTGGAACTAAAGATTAACCCAAATCTTTTTTTGGTCTTACTTTTTCTTATATTTGAACTTTTGAAGGGGTCAACTTTATGCAGTTTGCTGCTGAACTTTAATTTGATGACTGAACCTTTAAATAATGGATTGTTGAGGAGCTTTTTGTCAGACTTTGGTCATTGTTTGCAACAGTTTTCTGGCTATGTGTATATGACTAGTTATAATCAATGGTCAATAGTCAATGATCTGAGGCCAGCCTCATTGCATCCATCTGATTGAATAATACTGAGTTTAACTGCAACTGAAATTATAGTTAAATTGTGAATATTTAATGGTTATTATTTTGGAATATGGTTCTAATTTATGTATCAAAATTTGACAGGGAACTTGATAGGGAAAGGCGGACATGCAGAAGTGTACAAAGGATGCTTGTCGGATGGTCAAGTTGTAGCAGTAAAAAAGATAACAAGAAAAGAGAAGAAAGATGAGGATAGAATTAGCGATTTCTTGTCAGAGCTTGGGATTATTGCACACATAAACCATCCCAATGCAGCTCGATTGCTTGGTTTTGGTATTGATGGTGGTTTGCACCTTGTCCTTCAATTTTCCCCCCATGGCAGCCTTTCTTCTCTGCTATTTGGTGCTGTCTCTCAATCTCTTTTTAATTCTTGATTCTTTTCACATCACCCAATGAAAACATTACATGGCAATGGAAATTTATAGCAATTCATTTCAGGTTCATCTGGGTGTCTGGAGTGGAAGATAAGGTTTAAGGTAGCTGCAGGGGTAGCGGAAGGATTGCAATTTCTCCATCACGAGTGCCACAGGCGTATTATTCATAGAGACATCAAAGCCTCTAATATATTACTCACCCAAGATTACGATGCTCAGGTATTTTTTGTAATTACTCAAGGACTGCATTAAAATGGAGCAAGTAGATAGAATCTTGAGACCTCATGTTTAAATGCAGATTTCCGATTTTGGACTCGCGAAGTGGCTGCCAGAGAAATGGGCGCACCACATTGTCTTCCCTATTGAGGGCACATTCGGGTTAAGAATACAACTAAAATTTCTCATTTCAAACTTCAAAGGGTTAAAGTTATCTAGGCTTAATTATGAATCTTTTTATGGAACTTCAGGTATTTGGCTCCTGAATATTTTATGCATGGCATTGTTGACGAGAAAATCGATGTGTTTGCATTTGGGGTTTTGTTGTTGGAGCTCATAACTGGTCGCCGTGCTGTTGATTCAAGTCGACAAAGCCTTGTCATCTGGGTATGATTTTGCTTATATATGTCAAAACTTCTATTATAACCATCGAACATAATTTACAGATTGATGATGAGAAATCTTTTTTTTTTTGGTTATGTATAGGCAAAACCGTTGTTGGACACAAATAGTGTTGAAGAATTAGTAGATCCTCGACTAGATGATGCTTACGATCCTTGCGAGATGAGACGTGCCATGTACACAGCTTCGGTGTGCATCCACCACTTACCTGGCATGCGTCCACAAATGAACCGGGTTGAGCCTCACTTATTAAAATTAGAGTAATTTAACAATATGCTATCTCTTCAGTTTCAAGTTACCTGCTAGACTGATTACTGATGCAGATTTGGACATGTCATGTATGCAGGTTGTGCAGCTACTAAAGGCGGAGGGTGGACCTCTCGAACCAAATCAAAAGTCGTTGGCGATGGCAACAGCATCGAGATCACTCCTTTTCAATGCATGTGACCTGGAAGACTATACTTGCACAAACTATCTCAATGACCTCAATCGTCACAGGCAACTTGTGATGGAGTAATCCTCAACATCTGCCCTGGAGTTGTTCCTAGCTTATTGCTTACTTGTGTCATTATCTGTGTGAATGTTGTAAATTGGTATGGCCCTGCAGTTTTAAATGTGGGTGAAAGCCGGAAGTTTCACCAGCTGGTGTATTTCCTCAAGTCTTTCAATTACATTATGTAGCTTTCTTGTATGTCCTAAACCTATAGAGCAAAGTAGTGAGAGCGGCGTATTTAAAATCCCCAATCACATGGGGAAAACCTCTCCACAAGCAACAAAAAGAAAAATTTGTGTAGAGCAGTGTAGAGGGTGTTTGTATTGCAATTTGGAAAGTTGGAAATCCAATTTATTTAAGTTCCAATCCAATGCCTTGTTTGGAAGCAAACTCTAATGCATATTTGTTCTTGTTTTTGTTTTCAGTACAAATTCATATGCTAAGAAAGCACCACATAGTTGAACAAAAAAGCTAAAATCTTCACAAAATAAAAAATCTTTTTGAATTTATTATTATTATTATTATTATTTATTTATTTATTTTTGTCTTTTCTAGCTCTCAAACCCAACCATTCCTCAATAGTCAATTACCCAGTATTTTACGTTTTCCAGTTTTATACAGTTCGGGCGTTGGACCAACAGCCATGATAACGTTGTCGTCCTCGAAATGAACGGTCCAGATCCGTTTACAAAAAAAAATCCAAAGTCCATGGTGGTTTCAAATTTTCAGAAGCAAATCCTACCATCCGTCAAATTCTAGAGACAGAAAGAAAGAATTCTAGAGAGAGAGAGAATGGCACCAGAGATTGTGCTCCAATTGGCGCTCCTAACCCTAACCCTAGCAATGTTCATCGCGATCCACAAGCTCCCCAGAAAAGCCCTAACCAAGCTCCGATCCAGGCACCGAGAAACTCTCCAATCCAACCGCCACTTCGCCCACGGGTCCCAACTCCTGGCTCAGGCCCGATCCACCACCCACCCGGCCCAGTCCCTGGCCCACGCAAAGTCCGCTCTGATCGAAGCCCAAAAGGCCCTCTCTCTCTCCCCTAAGGATCCGGAACCACTCGTCCTCAAAGCCCTAGCTCTAGACCTCATGGGTCACAAGAGCTCCGCGCTGAGATCGCTTGACCTAGCCCTGTCGTCCCCGCGCGTGAGGTCACTCGCGGAGAGGGAGCGCGGGGACGCGCTAGTGAAGAGGGCCGAGTTGAAGCTGGCGACGAATCGGAGGCGACGGGTTGACTCTGCCGTGGAGGACCTGGTGGAGGCGGTTAGACTTGGCGGAAGTACCAAAGCCACGTCGTTTTGTTTGTTGGGGGAGTGTTACGAGTGGAAGGGAATGATAGAGGAGGCCAAAGAGGCTTTTGAAGACGCCTTGAGGGTCGAGCCTGGGTCCGTCCCGGCTCGTCAGGGGTTGGACCGCTTGGGCTCATGAACTTTGGGTTTAGTTGGAGCCTCGAGGCGACTTTGTCATTGCTATTGGCTGAAAATTAAATAATAATCCAAAGCCTTAGCTCCTCTTGTGAGATACGCTACTTTTGCTTTTTTTCTTTTTTTTCTTTTTTTGGGAATAGGAACCACGTATATTTGAGTGAAATAAGAGAAAAAAAATCAACTGAATTTGTTTTTTTGTGCTCCATTTTTTTTTTTTCTCATTTGAAGAGCTTGCAGTATTTTAATCGAAATTGTTATTTTCAAATTAAATGTTCAGTGATTATTTTCTATCAGAATTCATAATCATAATTTAACCAAGAGATACATAGACAATTATGAGGCATTTTTGGCTTTTGTGTAAAACTATAAACCCCCTATGCAACAGAAAGTTGTGCATTTTACTAATTAACCAAAAACAGAAAGAAAAAAGGATTTAATTCCAAATATTTTTAATTTGGTATGCGAAATGACTATTCTATTAAAAAGAATAATAATTTTATTAAAAATAAAAGAAGGTGAAATAGATCAACTTTAAAATATTTATTTTCATGATTACGAATAAATGACAATTTTTTAAATTAAAAAAATAGTTTAAGAAATAGCTATTTTTTCTATTTAAATAATAATCATTCTTTCATAATTATGAAAATTATTATTTCAAGTATTAAACTACATTTTTTTTTTACAACTATCCAACAATATTAATATGATAATTTCAATTAACTCTTAAATTTATTTAATTTTTTAGTAAAGACTTACCAAATTTGTAATAAAAATATAATTAATAACATTATTTATTAAATAAAAATAAGTTAAAAATTATATTTTTATCTCATAATTATTTCAAAATGCTAAAAGGAAGAACCCATTGCAAGAAAATTGTTGGTAGCATCCGAGATCCATATTTCCAATCTAAAATGGGCCAAAGAACTTGTGCAAGTAAAGCAAATGATGGAGCAGGGCTCGATTGAAATGGGCCAAGTTAGAGGACCGAAAAGGACTCCATCAGTAACGAATGTATTAAAGTACCTCGCTCTATAGCACTGTAGATGTAGAGATGTCCTTAGAAAGCCATTGGAGGAGGAGACATTTTTCAAGGTTCTCTTCTCTTTATTGACTTGCTAGCAATAAAGATAAACAGCCTACCTTCAGGAATCCATGAATCCTCCATGACAGCCATTAGTAGAGGTCTCTAAAGCATGTAGTCGAATAAAACGACAGCAGATGTAGCAGCACAGGCCAACAAAGATAAAAAGTCTACTTCTCTTTCAAAGAGGATTTAGAGGGAATTTCTTAAAAGTGCTCCATGATGGTGATATTGATAGGTACTTCCAAAATAGTGCAGAAATGCGGTAAAAAAAGAAGAAAAAGTGACAAAACAAGACCGTCGTCAGGTACGATCTAGTGAGTTCGTGCAGGCACCCATAAGATTCTACTCTGACCAACGACCAATTCATTCAAGAGGAACAACTCGAAATGAATTAGAATCTGAAAAAGCATCATAATAATACAAAGAAAAAACTTTGAAAATTTTTGCAACTAGTACTGGTGCCCTGTTCCAAAAAGTATCCCATCTGAGCAACCTGTAAACCATTGAGAACCATAAGTTTACTTACAAAATCCAGCTTCCTACAGTAACTAGAACTTTTAGCCTTCAGACAAAAAAAACCTCCTCGCCCCAGGTTAATAGGCGAATCAGAGTGAAACTGTGAGAGGGTCAGAGCTTCTGGTAATGTTAGCTGCATTGTCACCGTCAGCGCGGTGATGATGACTATTAGGGTCACATGTCAATAGGGCTGGTGATGGTGAGGCCATAAGAAAAACTCAGGTGCTGGTGGTGGAAATATATGATTAACTGGAGTTGCAGTAGTCGACGAGCCCAGGGAGTCAGAAACGCTGCTCATGTTGTTAGATTGAAAGTGCTGCAACAGGTGATGATGATAGAGTGCCGTTGCAGCATCAATTGGAATTCCACAAGGAATGGAAGAAATTGGAGGAAGTGGCTGAATGGAAGCAAAATTGATGCTGTTGCTGCCACTGCTGCACTGGGGTTGTTGCTGATAAGTATGGCTTAGAGATGGTTTCTGTTCAGATTCTAGCTTCAACCGCTTGGCTGCCCCACCGATGGGTAGAGAACTCTTGCCAATGGCATCCACATCATACCTGTTCATCTCAAAATTTGTCACAGCATTTGCACCCCTAAACTTTATGGCTGCGATATCATATGCCTCTGCTGCTTCCTCTTCAGTGGCTGTCAAAACAATCAAAAGTGATTATTTAGACGCATACCTTTCTCCTAAAAATTCCAGTATATGACTAGCATCACTCTAAGTTCAGCTAAGAACAAATGAAGTGATAGTGAGGATCTCAGACCAATCAAAAGCAGCCTCCATATTATCAGAAAATAAATAAATAAATAAAAAGAATTGATCAAATTCATTTCACTAAGAGTACTAAATAGGTGAGTTTAAACAAGCTAGATGATCAATTCAAATCGTGACACAATGTAGCTGAAGCTAATTAAACTTGTATATTTACCAAAAGTGCCAAGGTAAAGGTCTTTGTTTCCGGCAACTCGCCCTATCCTTGCCTGCCATCTACCCTGCTGATGATGCCTGGAAGATCAAAAAATAATACACACAACTCGTTAGTACATATTGAATAGACACAAGAAAGCACTGGAAAATAGATTCCAGAAACTAACAATCATATCATCATACAAAAAAAAACACCCCTTTTAATTGCATATAAATGTCCAGACCTTGTTACACCCCTGTATATAGACGCTCCCCTGGAAAAACCGCTACTTTTCCTATAAGAAAGAGGGTTAAAAAGTAAAGAAAAAGGTTAAGCAACTATATACCATTAACTGAATATAAGGTTAAACAAAAATAAATTAATAACAGATGCTAGTAAGCTTACCTTCTCAGTGATGCAATGAATTCTTGCTTGCTCACATGTTTCATCTCTTCCACTTCTTTAGCGTAATTCGAGACCTAAAAACAATTGGCAAATGACTGTATGTTAATATGTTTTGAAGAGTGTTTTTGTTTGAAAATGTGTTCTACGTGACATAAATGTGAAAATTATTTTTTGTTTTTACGAGTATTTTGTATTTAGATTGTTTGTTAATAATTTTGTTTTCAAAAGAGAGAACAAAAATTTTAACAAAGACCGTTCTCTAGGCCATGTAGTGTGTATATATCTTACCGGGAAGTTGGTGGTTGCAGAGGGGCCCCAGTATTTTAGTGCTGCCAAATCATAAGCTCTAGCAGCCTTTTCTTCCTTGTCATATCCACCTGATCGTATGCATCAGGTCATTATAAGTTACAATTAACAAATAGATCCTATGGAATTCACTAATTAATCCACAATTAGATTAAATATATACAGTTTCAAAAGCAAATGCAGAAAAAGTAACAAGGAGAATCTCTTACCCAAGTATACTGTAGACCAAAATCAAAGATGAACAACAGCCACATATCCAAGATCCAAAGTTACATGCAAAAAGTAAAGAAAGAATATGTCAACATAAGCTAACAAAATGGTCAAAATTTTCCGCCTGATGATTATTCTACTAGACAAACAAATAATAAAAAGAACAACGTGATTTGCATGCAATAGCATATGTCGGTGTTCAACTTCTAGAAAATAATTCATTTTCCATTTCTGAGAATTGCCACTCTCTCCTTCCCAAGAAGGAATAACTAATAAGTGCAGGGTTTTTATTCCTACAACTTCTTTATAGATTGAGGTGGCAGCAAAACTAAAAATCTGACTCGTTAATTTAATTAGTTAATGGCTTGTCCACTATACACTCATAATAATGAGTTCATTGCCCTACTCATCTCCTTTCATCTAATTTTTAAATCTACCATTAAATTAGTGGATCCACATGTAACTCACATCAATCTAACAGTGAATTTGAAAAGTCAACAGAAAAAGATGGGTAAAAAAATGATGCTTCTCATTTTTTTATAATTATTTCATAAATTATAGATTGTAAAGTTAAATTGTAAGGAATCTAATAGTAAAAGTTGTAGTACCCTCAAACAATTTTTTCTTTTTCTTCTTGTCTGAATGGTATGTCCTTTAGTAAAAGGAAGTTTTATCCTAACAAAACAAGTTGGGCCTACAAATTAAACCAAACTTGATCAAAGCAATGAATTAGCAAACTTTTGGGAGCAGAATCTTAACCCACATTACACACCCACTTTCAATCAATTTCGGCGACAGTGGGCACTTTTTTGGAGTTCAAATTTGAAATGGGTGCGGTGGTCAAAGCCAGGCTTGCCGTGGTGGGTGAAAGCAAAAGCAAAAGCAAAAAAGACAACCGAGAAGATATCAGACTAGTGGTCAGACACATTTATTGAAGTCTCTTGTTAAGGAGGAGATGGTGGCTATGGGGGTCGCATCAGCAACCTTGCAGATGGCTTACGGACCCAGCGTCTGAAGAAGTGAAAGAAAGGAAGCCAAAGCGCCAAAAGACCGCAAATGAAAGAACAAATGAAAAAAATGGCGGCACATCCGATCAAATCAATTGAAAGAAAGAAAAAAAGAAATTTCAGAACAGTGTACCATCTGGTGCATGTATACCATCAGTCAATCATACATTTAGACAGATGTGAAAGAAGTGTAGCTGGGGTTTCACGTCCTCCTCAACCAGTAATAAATTCCAGAGCAAATTTCTCGCAGATATATATATATATATATAAATAATAGAGAGAGAGAGAGAGAGAGATAGAGAGAGAGACGACCTTGACGTCCCTTTCTAGCCTGACCCTCCCTTCTACAGCTGTTGTCCCATAGATGCGCTTCATATCTACCCGTCCACCTATGTCTGCATCAATGCACAAAAAACAAAAGTCAGAAATTTTACAAGTCATTCTCTGTTTCAATTTAGGTTACCTTATTTTTCTATTAAAAAAAAATATACAATTCAAAGAATCTTCAAGAATGGCAAATGAGATTTAAATAGATTTTCATATTTTGTATTTTAATTAAAATTACTGTAGATGTTTTAGTAATGAAGGAGTGTTTTGTGGCTTTCTGCTTGCCATGAGGGGGTACACATCTGCATCAAAAATAATCAAAAGCCCACTACCATTCGGTGACTTTATGTACTTTTTTTCTACGGACAAATTAGCTTTAACATTTTAACCAAACCCCACAAAATCAATACTCAAAAATACAAAATCTAACAAAAATGACAACAATAATAATCGTAAAAGATTAGGAGGTACCTGGTGACCCCCCTGTAGATTGAAGTTCGCTGACCAAAAGTATCAGCAATCTTCTTAGTGCTATCAGGCTCAGCCGTGACAATGGCGGCCTTCTCAGAGCTCTGAGTAACCCCAAGAGACAAAGCCCCCTTGGCACAGTTTGAGAACCCCAACTCGCTCCCAGCTGACTCAATCGACTGACCGGCAAACTCGGCACAAGCGAGCTGGGTCCGATGGACTGACGCCGAGTCATCCACTTCCGAGCCCGAGTTCGTAGAAAAAGCTTGGAACCCAGCGAATGCTTTGAGATCTTGTTGGTCGTTGAAGTATCCTGAACCCTGATCGTAGATTTGGGTCAGAGACGAGTCCTGGGTCTCGGTTTGGCTGTCGGAGTACCGGACCATCGACGAAGAGTCGCCGAGAAAGTCTTCGAGCTTTGGAATCGGATGGTTTTGGCTTTGTGGGTCAATAAAGCTGGTGAGAATAGATGATTCTGCTAAGCTTTGCGCTTCTTTGGCTTGGTTTTCTTCTCCTTCTGTGCAGAAAACTTGGGACTTGGGGTTTGTCCAGCCTACACGAAAAATGTAAAGGGAAAATCAGACTCACGAACTCTGGGTCAACTCAGCCTTACCCGTTTGGATGCTGAGAAAAATGCAGGAATAGGAAAAATGGGTCATAGATTTTTTTTTTTTTTCATACTTGTATTCATCGCTACAGAGAACTGAGACAACAGTATCCTTGACTTAAACTGAGACTAATGTAATCATATTCGAAAGTTCAGTTATGTCAGGAACTGTTGAAGAGAACCTTCAATTTTTGAAAACCGGGGGAAAAAAAATACAGAACAATGATTGGAAACGATCTTGGTATTATTAACCACCGTTTCTCTCGAATCTCTCAGCAACCAAACAGACCTCTAGAAAAAGTTTGGCCGGGGGTTAAGCTGACACAGACACAGTGAGATTTTTAAGTCGGTGATTTGCAGATCAGTATTGTGCACCAACCCTTCCTCTCGACTGCCATGAAAATCAAAGAAACAACTAGTTTTTCACAAGAACTATTGAAAAAACAATCCTTCTTTTTCCCTCTATTTCTCAGTAGCCAAACAGGACCGGTCGAGAGAATGAAAAAAAAAAGTTGGTTTACCGTTTGCATAGAAGTTATCGATCAAGTAGTGAGGAGAAGCAGTGGAGGAGCTCTCATAGGAGATGTACTGAGACTCGGAGGACCTCAGCATTTCCATCGGAGACAGCGAGAAAGATAACCAATTACTCGCCGGAGCCATTATTTGCTTCTGCTTTTACAAACCTTTGCTTTCTTTATTTCCCTTCCTCTTAAATCTGAACAACAACCAAACACAAAAACATTTTCACATATAAAACAAACTTTTCTCAGGAAACAAACAAACAAAATAAAACCAACTTTTAACCCCGAAACCGAAATTACCCGAGCCGTTACAAAAACTTGCTCATCAAGCTCCGAAACACACTTCAAGCCGACGTACTTACGATAATCACGAAGCTGAGTCAGTCTAACCCCATTTGTTGACGAGATTGACGAGCTCAAAAAAGTCCAAGGTACAATAACTGTAGGTTAGTGAAAAAAGCTCACAATGCATGCAAACACAAACTCAAACCCATTCGCCAGGGTTCAAAGAAGCGTCAAAAACTTTGCACAGAGAAAGAATCTAGGGAGCGAAATTAGTTTTAAAGAGAGAAACTAGGTTCTACTTGATGTTGAGAGAGAGACTGAAAGAGAGTTTTACAGACAGAGATATATATAAATATAAATATAAGAACAGTAATATATATAAAAATAAATAAATAAACTGAGAGAAGTGACTTTTGGCTCTGCGGGGAAGAAAATTTGTCTGAAACAGGGTCGCGAAAGATCCGGGCTAGCGGAAATTGGAGACTTTGTTTAGGGGCGGGGCTGGGCGGGAGGCTAGTTGCCCTTTTTTTAGTTTTTACTATTATGCCCTTGCTATTATTTTATTAGATTTCTAAACACTTGCCCTCCATGCAGCTTTCACTGCTTTCAAACTACTGGTGGGTTGATGTCGGTCTGTGGTTGAGCTGTGACATACGTATCTAAAATCAAATTTAATGTTTTTGGGGGGTTTTGAAAATCTGACACTCATTTTATAAATTTATTTATATTGCATGCACAAACAAGAACAAAAGCCAAAATTCTTTTTATACAAAAAGAAAAAAAAAAAGCCCAAATTTTTTAAATTTAGGATGCAGGGAGCACATAATAGACTATAGAAGAAAACAAATTTTAAGTTTATCGAATAAACATTTTGCATTTTACATTAATTAGTTTTATGTTTTTCAAGGGAATTTAATTTGGAAATATTTTATTTTATTTTATTGTTTTTTGAAAAGCTATTTTGGTAGAAAAAAAAATAAGTTTTGAACAAAGTGTTTGGTAATGGTCGAAAAAAAAAAAACAAGATTGTCTGGGAAAAAATATTTGTCTTTAAGTTTTGAATGATATAATCTTCATATTTATTTTATTACATTTATTTCAAATTAATTGACTTAATGTGTTTTAAATTGATGTAATAAATAAATAACATTATTCTTTAAAAACATCTAAATTGTGTTTTCAGTTTCATTGATGATATTATCACCAACAAATTCCAAAAAAAAATCTATTTCTAGAATCGATCACCAAAACTTGAAAACATGTTTCAATACCTAAATCCAAACAGAAAAAATTCAAAATTATGAATTAACTTGANTTTTTTTTTCTTTTCTTGATGCTGTACATTTGCAAAATTAAAAGGGTCTAACCACATAACGAGTGAAAATTTAGTGAACTACATTTAGTGGTTCTGCAGCTGTATTTATTTTTCTGCTGAACCCTAATGACACTTTGTTGGTGAGCAACCTTCCATTATGATTAATTTGACTGCACAAGACCAAAGTCATGGCCTAATTAAGCCACATGCAACATGCTTTCCAGAACAAAGGGTTTAAAAGTACGTCGGTAATTTTTAATACGATTCACGAATTTAACATGAAGTTAGTGAATTTGAGTTAAGGGGCTTAATTTATATAGTCTTATATACCTATATATGTCTTGACATAATTCGAACCCATCATGCAACATTTAATATTATCAATATTTTACACTACCTATAAATTCGACACAAACTTAACATGAAACTAGTTATTGAGTTAAAATTAAGAGGTCTAACCCATTTAATTAAACATATTGAATTAGAGTTGAACTATATAGCTTTATATCCATGTCTTGGCACAATCTCAACGAAATACACGAACATAAATTGTCACACCTATTTAAAAGACTCCAAAGAAAAGCCCAACTGGCCAAGATCACAATTAGACATAAAAGAGGCAATAAAGGAACATTGAGGGGGAAAAAAAGTATTATATGTATATTAGATTTTAGAGAAATGTTATTTTATATTTTGTGGTACAACTCTCATTTATTTTTTGTTCAAAATCTGTATGAACCACTACAATCCAAATCCAATTGTTGATTTGAAAAAAAAATATTAATAAAAGATGTACAACACAATATGAATTAACATATCTCTAGATTTTTAGACTTAGAGAAAGAAATGGCAAAAGAAATCCTAGGCTCATCATAGAAATTTGAATGATTAATGTGATAATGACTTTAGTTCTTGTAATTCTTATTTCAATATTGATCAAAATGATATTAGTCCAAAAAAAAAAAAATGTGGCATCAGTCATTAAAGTTAAAGGTCCTAAGTTTGAATTTTGTTTCAGTCATTCACCTCGTATTTAATTAAATATTTGGTGTGTTAGGCATTACATATTAAAAGGAAGTTTGAGCCTACAAATGATAGGAGTATTAAAATATTAATTAAATGATTAAATTTACCTATTTATATCAATTTAAGTTTTTAGAATAAGTGATGATTTCACATCTTCGAGTTTTGCCCTGCTAAGATTAATTTGATTAATTTTTATTATTTTTTTCGAATAAAAAGGCAGGGCGAGACTAATTGTGACTGTTTTATTTGAGCATGACCAAAGTCTAAAAATCAAAGTGATTTACATTAATCAATCATAAAGATTCTTATTGCAAGATTCAATTAGTATACCTTACAACCACTTTAGAAAATTTTTCCAACCATTGAACCATCATCAATTTTTGGCATGAAAAAGAAGCATTTTCTTCATAATTTCTTTTGACCCTTTTGTGTGTGTGTTTTTTTTGGGGGCACGTTGCAGTTTCTTTTGATCACTTTAACTTCACTGGCGCTGGCAGAGAAAACAAAGTGTGAGATGTTACCCACCCCTTTCAATTTTAAAGAATAAAGTGAACAGAGAGGGACCAGAAAAGTTAAATTAAAAAGAATAAAAAAAGAGAGAGAAGGCTAATACACTGAGGAAAATACTGATTACCCTTCGTTTTAAGTCAAAGCAACAGAGAAATCCCCGGTAATCAATGTTCTGTTTTTTATTTCTTAATTTTGTGCACCTGAAAAGGCCAAACTAAAGGCCAAGAAAAGCTTTAATGCCGTGAGCGGAGTGCAAGACAAGTGGCCGGAAAAATGGGCAACAGTAAGCCCGATGATCAGGCTTCTTTCTTCGGTGAATAAGAAGGTCCCCCTCTTTCATGGCCAGTAATTAGGCAACCATGTAAAAAGCAGTTTATGTGTATATAAGTAAACACCTAGAACGGCAAAACCTATGGCTATGCAGCATGTCGATTAATTTCTGAAGCATCCAATGTTCTCTTAATCTATGGTATATCCAATCACCGAGAGGACCTTCTAAACTAAACGCCGAGCATTTTTAGTAATAGTAGTTGTTTTAGCTATTAATTCTTTTATATAAACTCCAACAGATTATTTATCACACTCTTTATTTTATTTAAGTATTAATTTTTAATATATTTTTTATTGTGAAAGTTGAAGAAGTGGAAGAGATGAGAAAATAGAATTTTTTTTTTTTAAAAAAAAAAAGATTAAAAGTTGTTATAGTTTACTGTAGCAAAATAGATGCATATACTATACTTTAAAATATCTGTTGAAAGAGTAAAATGACTCATAATAGCTAAATATAACAATTTTAAACCATATAAAGAGTATGTTGTAGATGCTCTAATCTCTCGTATTTTATGGAGAGATTCTCACATTGCCAATAAAAATGAGCGGGAGCCATAATTTTGTACAAGGAAGAGACAAGAATAATAATCTATATGTAGAGAGGAGGTAACTTCCTCAGGTACACCCATTTTTCCCTTTATCCATTATTGTGAACATTTTTCAATCCTCTATCAGTGGTGGTTTCACCAGCACCCCTGACTGATCATTCTTGTCTCTTTTGCAAATTTCTTTAACCAGGCGTTCAATGTGTGGTTATTGTATTAACAACGCCTATTAACATATATTTCTTTTATTATTCTTTTGGTCATGGTAAAAACATTTTCAATGTGTTAGGCATAACTTATTAAGTAATAACATTCGCATTTCACAATTTAGTGGAATATGCATGTTTAGGTCTTAGTATCATATAAGTTGATGATTTTTAAAATAATACTTAAATATGATTAAACTTATCATTTCTCTTTAGTTTAAGGCCTCGTTTGAAAGAAATAATAATTTATTAAAGCATAGATTCTAAATTAAAATTTTGTCTCATATGCAACATGTTCAACCTTACCACTCCTGATTTTGCATGTCCTTACAAATAGTCATGATTTATGTGCTTCGTTGAAATATCTCTCAATTTTGGATTGCAAAAACCCATACATCCTTCCTTTGTCCCTCTTTGCCAATCCCTCCCTATAGACATGTGATCATTTGTTCTGTCGTTGTCATTTCTTCCAAGTTATATTGCGGCTCCACCCGTCCTTAAACCTTCACAATAATAATATCTCCCACTTCTCCATTTATGATTAGATTGCTGTCATTGTATACCCGACAGTAACTCATTTTTGCTTCGAGGAATGTGCATATATTTTTTGTGTTTATTTTTTGATTTGATTGTCAAAAATAAACATTAATAAAAATACATTTAGCATTTAATTAATAATAAGTTTTATTGTCACGTTAAAAAATAAACACTTAAAAATATACGTAATATTATATTTGTCATTGGTTCTTATAGGAATTGCTATGGTCATTCAGAACACTAGAGCCAATGACTTATGTTTGGTTTCTACCCAAAATAAAGTTTCATTTTAAGCTGAAATGAAAGAATTTTTTTTGGTCCCGTCTATTAAATTGGTATGCATTCAAAATATATGTAATCCTTATGTGCGTTTTTTAAAGAATAATGTTATAAGCCAAATTTTTATTTCTCTATTATTCTGCAATATTGATGTTACAATCAAACCGACTTAAGTTTTTTTTTTTTACTAAATACTGATCCAACGATCAGTTGCGAAATTGTTAAAAAATAAAAATATAATTTTTAAGATTACACTTTTCGAAATGCATGTTAGAGTTTGAATGCAAGTCAGTTTAACAAATTAAATTGGAAAAAATCCATAAATTTAATTTAGACGTAGCCATTGATTAAGGATATATAACTTTGGAACTGTAGTTTTAATCTACTAGTTATTTCCATAAAAAGAAGATCAATCGGACGTTGGGCCAAAAATTATGATCATGGATCGGCGCTTTTTGTTGGTACCTGTTAAAAGAACAGAAAATGGAGACCAGGTGACCAGTTATAGGCCCCATTTGGGCGTCGTCTCTCTTTCTGTGTCTGTGTCCTTTGAAGGAATTATAATTTTTGGAATAATCGATAGATAGCGAATTGATACACATACGTCATACATGAAGGGCGATCGAACAGATTTGTATCCACGTAGAGTTGGTTCATTCGTTGGGGCAACGGCGCTAGACGGAGTTCTACGCAAGCGAAGTTAGGTTTTGCTTTGATGTTTGTGTTTGTGTTTGTCAATGGGGTCCAGCTGATGATTTTCCATGAGACGTGGCTTCACGTTGCATTTAAGCGATAGGGACACCTGGTTTTGTTAGACCCTCCAGCCGAATTAATAGACTTGGCTTCTTAAAAGCATTTAAACCGGATTTTTTTTATTTTTTTGTCCTCTC
>FXXK01000287.1:202673-278163 GCA_900184695.1 Betula pendula
TTTCTATAATAGGGGACAAAACTAGTTTTTTATTTCTTACTCAAGTACACTCAACCCATGTAATTCTAGAAAAAAAAAAAAAACCCATGTAATTGTATTTTCGTTTTTCTATATTGGGAAAAATGAGACATCAATAAAATAGCAGTTGTGAATGCTCGAGAGGGGGTCGACAGCCACAACACTAAAGTTTCAAAACAAATAAAACAGTGCCGGACAAAAATGATATACTTAACCGAAAATAAGCTAACTAAAAGCCTAAAAATGCGGTCGAAAAAATTAGTGTTTCGCTTACTGACTGCAAAATATCGAAGCAAACAAAATTTTTTTCGCCTACTGTCCACCAGCCAGTTGATGGTAGGTGGATAGTGTCAGTCAAAATACGATATGCGGTGAATTTGCCCAGGCCTAACTAAAAATGACCTGGCTCAATATTTTTTACTTTACAGCAAAAGGAGAGGGACTTGCTGCTTGAGGGTGAAGAGGCCAGAGAAGTACAAAAAGAGGCTGAATCTTCCGCTTGTTGCATAGTAGGGTGGCGCGTGGAACCCACGCGCATAGGTAAGGGACGAGGTGTAGAGAAGTCAGAGGTGGCTCGTGTGGACCAAAATGGTGAAGGAGGGAGCCGTAGATTTAGCTTGAAGAGACAAAAAGGGATAAAAAAAAAAAAAAACAAACAAAATACAGTTACCATATTTGGATTCTCTTTACCCTTTTTTGTTAAGAAAAATAAAAAATTGTCGTGTTTTAGCAGGTATTCCGAATAACGTTAAAATTATCGTAGTGTGTGAATGAGAAGAGAAGAGAAGAGAAGAGAATAGTTAGTAAAAATGATAGGCTAATTATTAATAAAGACTTTTTTTCCATTTTGTATTTGTATTTCTGTTCGTATCTTGTGTACCTACCAGGAATTCACGTGGACTAGAGTTGCTTAAACATTTTGTCTTGTTTTTGTAAAGTTGAGCTAATCCTTTTACAGTGCATAGAGTGCGGGACGTGAAGAGGATAAAAATATTTTGACTTTGTGCCCAAGAAACTACTAGTAAAGCCGTAAATTGCTCATGTGCACCAATCCTGTAACTCGTAATATATTATTAGACTAATTGTTATAAATTATATTTTTATTTTATTTTATTAATATAATAGTGTCAACTAATCTTTTCATCCCTCTTTATTAAAAAAACAAGTCAAAAAAATTACAGAATGAAATAAAAATTTAGTTTTTATAGAATTACTCATATTATTACATTGTTATGATACTTTTTAGGTCCTTTTTCTTATCATATATTCTTATCTTTATTATTATAAAAATAAAAAATAAAACCAAAAAATTAGTCGATACAATCGCACCAATAAAATGAAATTACAACAAAATTAAAAACTAAAAACGTAATTTATAGCATTATTTACCTCGTTCTTCTCCCCTAAGGTTTTATAATCCTTTGGCAGACCAAGTTGCACCCTTTGCTGACTTACTCGTACATCCTTTTGAAACGGCATGTGACATCACACGTGCTGCATCCAGACAAAGGGAATGTGTACAGTGTACTCCTATATATATATATATATAAATCTATTTATAAAATACATAAAGAAGTTTATATGCTTAAAGTACACGTCTCTATTGTTTATGTGCAGATTCATAAACGTTTAGTATATGAACAAAAACCCTTACATCGATCCTCCTTCTCAATTGTGAATATTGAGCCACATTGACAACGCGTGGCAATGTACAATTCCATTAGAGAATAAAACTCATCACTAATATTCTCGCAAATTACCTTACACCTAATGCAAATTACACGGAAATTTTATCATCTTTTACTAACAATATACTTCGTCTCTTTGAGTCGTCTCGCGACTAAGTGATAAGTATATATTATGCTCTTCATATTATTGGACTAATGTTCGAATTTTTTGACTAACCTAATGCTTGGGTGTCATACAATTTAAGTATGCAAGGTTTATCCATGTGTTTACGCAATATAATTCTCATAGAATGTTAGTACACATATTAAGGTGTTTAATTAGTGGTATCATTTATTGAACACCCACTTGAGCCCAACAAGGCTCGTTTTCTTTCAAATTGAATTGTGCTTGTCAGCCAATGAGGACTAACAAGGGCAAAGCCATGTTAGGGCTTGAAGGAGGCCGTTGCCCTCCCAAAGTTATAAAATAAAATAATAATAATAATTGACTTAACAAATGAAAGAGTGAAGAATTTGTCTTAATTGCCCTTGCAAATCTTTTGTTTTTATGTGAACTCCTCCTCCTCTTCTTCTTCTTATGTTCTTTTTCTTCTATATATAATGTGAAACAAAAACTTGCTCTCATAATTTGTTGTACGAAGGAAGTAGTGTAGGGTCATGTCTTTTTATAAGTCCATATTTATAGATTTTGGAACACCAAGAAAGAAATTAACTGACACTCAAAAATCAAAACCCAATTGTTAGAAATTAAACATTTAAACATTTTAGTCTAACAAATATCGAGAAAATTAAAAAGCATTGAGTGAAGTGGTAGTAACACAAAAAAAAGAAAAAAAAAAAGACGATACATGACAGACTTGCTTAAGCTAGGTTTTTTTCTTTGCCATAAATCTAACCACTCCTTTTTTTTCGCCGCACATCAGTGAACAACTACAAACAAAATTAAAAGTTTAACATTTTAGAACAATCAATTTTCTAATTAGTCTCCATACATCACAACCACAAAAAAAAATAAAAAAACTATTTGCCATGTCATTCTCTACAATTTTTTATTTTATTTTATTTTATTTATTTCTAGAGACTATTTGACTCGTTTTTGCACATGCACGATAAGCTTTAAGCTTTTGAACATGTAAATCATGGGAAGGTTACAAAAAGGAGAATTCACATAGTAGCCTGAATGCACTGTGAGATTAACACATTTCCTATTAAGATATTATTATTGAATGAGAACAATAATTTTACGTGGAGTAAATAATATTGTTTTGGTGAGGGGGGGGTGGAGTAGAATCTCGCAACTGTATCCTAATCATCGTTCTTATCTTTGGCTTCTTCCTTTCGTTAAAGATCTTTTAGGCCCATAGGGCATAGACTCGTGTAAAAATAATCACTCCCCCAGCTTTTGACCTTTGACTGAAAAGCCACGTGCGCTGCATCTTTTAATTCGAATGGGATCTCGATGATTTCGGTGGCGCACGTGCATTTTCTCCTGTCCCGACACATATTAACATCATTATGTTTTTTAATGTTCTTACCTTTTTTTTTTTTTTTTTCCCCATTTTTTTTTTTTTCTGTCCCACTTTTCTTATTCCATTATCATTGCTGTGATCAATAATATAATTTGAAACTGCGCAGTTTTGTGTTTTGTTTGACTGAGATTAAAGCTGGCGTCCACCACATCGGACGCTAGCTATAACGTGCATGGTAATAAACACCCCCCTTCATTTTTCTTTTCTTCTTTGCCTAATAATAGACAGTATCGTTTAAAGTACATAGGATAACTATGTTGTGTAAGTTTTAGTATCTTTTCTTAAAGTAATATGATTGTAAGTGAAACGTGTTCTAATATAATTGATAGAATAAGTGTCAATTTTTAACATGATTTACGAATTTGATATAAATACGACACAAAGATATAAGATTTGAGTTTAAAGTTTAAGTTAATTGGATTCAAGTCATAAACGGATTACCTATTTATGACCCGTTTAGTAATCGTGTCAGGCCGATCAATTCGCATGTAACTTGTTGTCTGACCTTTTTTTTTTTTTAACGTAAAAGTAAACATTAAAACCTAAACCTAAACAGTAAACTTATACCGCAATTGCTCTCTCTCTCACAGCCTCTTGAATAGAGAGACCTCTCATTTTTTGACTTATTCTTTCCCATCATCTTCTTCATCTCCTTAGATGGAAACCACGGGCAAGAGCTTGAGGACCTTGAGCTCTTCCAAAAGCAAGTAACCAACAACTTCTCCAATCTCCTATCCTCCACCTCCAACCGAGCGTCCCTTTGCCACCAACAAGAACTTAAGTATTTGTTGGGTTTGAGTTAATGAGTTTCAAATCTATTGTGGGTTGCATTCCTAGAAGTTCGGTGAGATTGCAACTATGGGTCTTGTTTAGATTGTTGTGTTGAATTGAATTTTTTGTTTGTATGTTTTGGTGTTGTTTGCATATAGATAAAAGGAGATGAGTTCGATTTTGGGTTGCAAATTACTTGCAATGGTTTCTGGTTAAACATGTCAGGATTTTCGGGTCGGGTTGTATTGTGTTACCCGTTAAAAATTGCAGGTCTTGTTTGGATGACTCGTTTAATAATCGTATTGGGTTCGGCTTGAGCCTAATAGAGTTAACGGATCTAGCGGATTGGCCCAACTTGACCTGTTAAACCGTTTTACCACCCCTAATTGGTGCTGACGTTACATTTGAATGTTTTTGTAAAAAATTTGAATGCAGGGACCTAGTTTTTTATTTTTTCCACTTACCAAATGGAACCGTAGCCAATTTTATATTTCAGAGAGGTAATTGCAAATCGATAAAATCACGTGCATTTTTCTTTTTCTTTTTTTTTTAAAAAAACACCCTTGGTTCTTGGTTCTTTAGCGGTTCACTTGACAACAAGCCAATAAGGCCCAGGCCCAGGGGTCCAGAAAAAATAGCCGACCTTAGAATTCCTAACGCATGCATATGGGAATTGGGTTCGGTCTTCCTTGAAATTTGGGCTTGAGATTGAAGCTCCGTAGTCTCAAATATTTTATGTGGACCTTCCCGTTTTATTGGGCATTGCCGACATAAAAAAAGCTGTCATTTTATTCTTGTTAAGTAAATAAAAGAATGAAAAGAGTGGGGATGAGATTCATCATTTCCTTATGATAGTCTTTAAAATGATTTTATGATTAATGTTTTGGAACAGTAATATAAACGTCCGAAAGTGACATATATCTTTAATGCACGTGTTATTACTTGTATTTTTATACGATTAAATGATATCAATTTAAAAATACACGTGAAAATGAGTTGGAGAATATTTATTAAAAATGTATGTAAGAATTACATGCATTATAGACAGCTATTAATTTAATAGACTTCGTTTGAAAAAAATACAACCCAATTCAGAAAAAAAAATGTCCTATAAATAAATTTTGTTTTTGTTTTTTTTCCCTGGATGAAATCACAGGTAACAAAATCGACAGAAGCAAACCAGCTGTGAAAAAGCTATTTTAAAAAAGAAAACCCAATTTCTTTAAGGTATTCATAGTAGACACCATGAGTATCACTGGGGTTAACAACATGGCAATCAGGCCCAGGCCCAGAGGTGACAACATGCCGATTGCCGACCTTAGAATTCCAGACGCAAGGTTTATTTTGATTGGATTCGGCCTTGCTTGAGATTGAAGCTCTGTCGTCTCAGAAATTTTCTGTGGACCTTACCTTCTTTTTCAGCCACGCCAACATAAAAAATTGTCCCTTTTTTTTTTTTTTTTGTTAAGTAAATAAATCGAAGAAAAGAGTAGATTGAGAGATTCATCTGGGTATGTCTTTTAAGGGTTTTGAAGAGTGTTTTGGTGTTTTGATTTGAGTTTGTTTATGATGTGATAAATGTTGAGAAGTATTTTGGTAAATTCTTTTAAAAGTATTTTTTGTTTTCGGAGAAACAAACACTAAATATGTTTATTTGAAAGAAAACACATGCTTATTTTTCATGTGTGAAGTCTGACTTCTTCCTTATATATATATATATTGTTTAAAAAAATGAAGAGATTAGAGGAGTGGCTGTATGGCTACCCTTTTTTTTTTTTCTTCTTATTTTAAATGATAAATTAGTCTCCACATATGAAAGAATAAGTATATATTTTTCTCATATTTGTAAATTTTCTTCTTTTTTTTTTTAAAAAAAAATATATATTATATATATACTTTTAAAGTGTTTCAGATTTTGTATTTTAAAAAGTATTTACCAAACATTTGGAAGAGGGAAAGCCAAACTTTCTAAGAGTATAACATCGATTGTATTATTAAAAAAGCCAAATTTTAATAGTAATAATATATTAATATATCAAAACCAGCGTGATTGACAATAATCAGCATGATTAATGTTAGCATGTTACGGCACCATAATATAGACGGTAATAATTGTAGGGTTCTACTTTTTTTGTTGACGTGTCACCTGATCCCTCCCTACATCCATGACGGTGACGAAAAAAAACAAAACAAAACAAGTAACGGCCTAAATGTCACAAAATTGACATCATGTTACGAAATACCTGAGCTTAGACCAGGCCGGTTGGCACTAATTACAAATATAGTTGAACAAGCCACAAAGCTATGACTCGAGATAACAAAAAAAATGGAAAAAGAAATAACAACATGAGTGTGATGGGATAGGAGAGGAGAGGAGAGGAGAGGCTAGAGGCACGTGTGTTCTCTTACGTGCATGACTCAACCTTCTTTTAACGGATGGCCCCATGAGTCATGACATCATTTGAAGTTGATTATTCCTCTCTCTCGATTGTGGCATGAATTATATTATTATTTCTTCCAATAAATGCAAGAATTTAATACGTCAAACTTTAAATGCTTGCTTACAAAAAAAATAAAAAAAACTTTAAATGCTTAAATTATGTCGATGTATCGGTTTCATCCATTAAGAAAGTTAATAGCACTTTTCAATTCATCATTGAAAGATCAGTTTTTTTTTTTTTTTAAAAAAAAATTATCAACTTTCATTATGAATCAAACAAGATCCAGAGCTAAAAAGCTCTACAAAATTGGAGCATGTTTCTGTGAAATTATAATGTCATGAATACAACTATAAATTTTTTTTATTCATACCCTATTAATGACATGTATGAGCGCATTCTTTGCAAGCTCATGAGCTACATAATTGTTCGCTCTCTTAGTATGACAAGTTTGCCAAGAAAAAGGACCTTGAATGACCACTTTAATGTCAGCTACAATCTGGCCATACCTGCTCTAATTCTGCTGCGTGCTTTTGATGGCGTTCACTACTAGCAGTGAGTCACCCTTCAAAATAAAGTTGGGTAAATCCATATCACAACTGAATTCTGCGGCTTGCAGGGCTGCAATAACTTCAGCCACGACAGGCTCTGTGAGAATACTGATAGACTGACTCCTAGCTGCAATTGTCATTCCCATATGATCTTTGACAAAAATACCGACCCCCAGGCGTTTGTTAGTGGAGTCGACGGCGACATCCCAGTTGACTTTGTAGGTGTTGGGTGATGGGTTTTGCCATCCCGTACGAAGAACTGGTCTTGGGATTGGATCGGCGATCTCTTCCTTGGAATTAGCTTGGCAAAACTCAAAAAGGGCAAGAATGGCATTCTGGAAAATTTGGTTCGGAGGGATGAAAGCTCCCCATGTACCATGGTATTTCAGCAAAGCCAGATACCTCTTGCAATTATTGCATAAATGGCAAGTTCCTCCTCCGAAAATCGTTCAATCCATCGTGCCATAACATCAATGAAAGATTCCCCCTCAATGGTACGTTTTTGCATTCTTATATCACAGGTCCCCCAAACATCACGTGCAGCCGGACATGTCCACAAAACATGCAATGTAGTCTTGCAGTCCAGTTGACAGAAAATACACAAAGGATCCGTGACAATGCCTTTCTTTTTTAAATTCATCCTGGTGGGGAGGAGGTCATTGCATGCTCTCCATAAAAACATCTTGATAGGATTTGTGACTTTTAAGTTCCAAACTGTCTTCCTAACACTGCTGCACCTAGAGGTGGTAGAGCTTTCTCCTTTCTGGCACTCAAGCTTCTCGTGTTCCAAATGATACGCACTCTTAACGATAAACTCCCCAAAAGAGGTGCCTCGCCCAATCAAAGCATCTTGTTGCAAATAGCGGCTAATGGGGAGATTACAGATGATGTCGGCCTCATGAGGCGAAAAAACCTCCTTGACGAGGGTCAAGTTCCACATTTTGTGTTGGGGTCAATGAACTCCCCCACTCTGGCATCCTCGGCTAGCAACCTCCTTGGTGATTGGACAACATAAGTGGTGGGGGTGGGTAGCCACTTGTCCTTTCATATTTTGACCGTCTTACCATCCCCAATTCGCCATATAAGCCCCTCATGTACTAAGGCACGTGCTGAACAGATACTCTACCACACATAAGAAGGTCTCTTGCAGAGTGGCGCTGTCATCACAGAGTCTCTCGAAAAGTATTTTACCTTCAATATCCGTGCTGACAAGCTTTGGGGATTTTGAAGGATTCTCCAAACCTGTTTTGCTGAAAACCAATAAATCTCGAAATCTCATCCTTCATTTAAACTTTGAGGTACCCAGCTCATCCAATGGATCTTGGAGTTGTTTTCCTTGTAGCCCCACCAAAAATTTTGCATCATAGAGTTCAACGCTCTACATAATTCCTTCGGTAGCAGGAAAACACTCATGCTATAAGTGGGGATTGCTTGAACCACGGCTTTAAATAGAATCTCTTTTCCAGCTTGAGAGAGAAATTTTGTCTTCCAATCATGGAGCCTTTTCCACACTCGGTCCTTGATGGTTTGGAATTCTCGAGTCTTCGACCTTCCCACAAGTACTGGCAAGCCTAAGTATTTATCAAAGCATTGGGTAGCTAGGACCCCAGACAGTTGAAGAATCAAATCCTTAGCTTCGTAGCTGGTATTCTTGCTAAAGAAAATAGCAGTTTTGTCTTTATTCAATTTTTGTCCTGAAGCCCTTTCATAGCATCCGAGAATGTGTACCAACCTGTGCCACTCCGTCCTGTTTGCCTTGCAAAATAGAAAGCTGTCGTCGGCGAAAGAAGAGAACGAGCAAGAATTTATACACATATAATTCAGTTGTACTTATGACATGTAAAACATTTAGAATCGTACATGCTTTTTGCTGTCAAAGTTTACAATAGCCTATTTTATTGACATTAGTATGATGGAAGTTATTTTTTTTCTTTTCGAATATCAGTATTTAATGACTTAATATCATGTGCATACACAATACTAAGACATTTTAATTTAGCCTATATGTTATTATCGTTGTCCTTTTTGTGACTTGATAACAAAGTTGTAACTCATTCAATTTCACACTCGACAAGCTATGTCTAATTCTATACCCAACTTGGTGATTGACACTAATACCAAATGATACAAACTTTAAGTAAAACTCATCTTTATAAACCAGTTTATAAGAAAATGGTTCTCAAAAAGCTTATATATACATAATTTAAGATTACACCTAGTATCGTAACAACACTTCACGCTCGTTAATTGAAAATTTCATGCATCAAATTGATCATTATATATATATATTTTAAAAGTTTATATTGATCTTTTACGTCCTATACTAAAAATAAAAGATTAGTTATAAAGAAAAATGTTAAACCTACGTGCTCTATTATGACAAATTGTAGCAGGCTTCTTTTAAGTTTACTAATTTGAGCAAATTTCAAGGAAGTCTTTAGTTTAAGCTGTGCATATGTGATAGATATGGAGGTGCGGGGAATCGAACTCCGTACCTCTCGCATACGAAGTGAGCGCTCTACCATATGAGCTACACCCCCCTCCGAATGAGTCACCAATATGTCAGCTTACTCAACGATTATTTTTACTTTTTAAGACTATATGTGATTTTTTTTTAATTTTTTTTATTTTTTAAAATTAAACTATAGTTTTCCAAATCTCTAAAAGCATTAAATTTACAACACATAAAACTAAATATTTGAAAAAATAATTGGGACGCGTTTGGAGTCAACGGCCTTGAAACTGGCATCAATCTAGAGTACGCGCCACGCGACTTTACATCACATAAATCACGTGGCTCTTGACTCTTAGGCTTTGGTGGCTTTGGTTTAGCCTTTCGGTATTAAAAAGATCATGATCTATAAGAATAAGTTTAACTGAGTTTGGAAGCATCTTACAAAAAAAAAGAAGATATTTTTGTTTTTTTTGTTTTTGTTTTTTTTGGTTTTTAGTTTTTTTTTTTCTTTCTAAGCATTGGAAGCATTCTTGATCATTTTACTTTTCTTTTCACTCTTCGGATAAAAGTGCGAAAAACCCATTTGTAATCTTTGTGTTTCTCTCATTTTCCCTTTCCTTTATTGAATAAATAATAATAATAATAATAATAATAAAAATCAACAAATAGAAAGAGAAATAGTAATGGAAAATTTCTTAGGGCATTACAGTTTAATTATAATATTTTTATTAATGGCTGATGTGATAAGTATTGCATATCATAGTTGGCAATTTTTTTCATAAACCGTAAATTCAATATGAACTCTATACAAAATTAACAAATTAAAATTTAATGTATTAAGAGTTGCGTCGAACCAAGTTAACTCAATTAGACTAGATTAATAAACGAATTAATTTCAAACAAACTGTTTAACCCACAATGGACCTGCATAATTACTATAAATTTAAATTAAATTTCAACTCCATCTATTTTTCATTCCGTTAATAATTAATATTGATGATCAATGAGAAGGCTTTATCAAGTTATTTGTTGGAATGTAATTTTATTTTCTTTATTGCTATATGTTTGTTTATGTAGATGAACTTTATTGGATTGTAATATTATTTTGATTAGATATTGTCATGGAAGTTGGGTTGTGTTTATTAATTATTGTTTTGGATAATTGGATATCAATTATTAAATTGATTGTCATGAATTGATATAATTTTTGCTTATGAGATATGAATTGTCAGGTCATACCAAGTATTTGAGTTAATTTAACCTATTTTTTTTTAAAATGGTCGAAACGGGTTGAAATGAGTTATATTCCGGTTAACCTAACGTAATCTTTTTATTAAACGTGTTATGCGGATTGGGTTGTAGCAAGGTTGATGGGTTTGACTTATATAATCGTATACGTATGACTCAATACTATACAAACCCGACCCATGAACCCAAATTGCATTCTACGTAAACTGTCATGTCAGTTTATATCAAAAGCTGTAGTACTCCTAGCAATATTTTATGCTAATAAATTTTTGCATTAAATTATAAACAAAACAAACAAGAAAAATGAAAAGATACCATGTTCTTAATATTTGATTCCAATATTCTTGTTGGAAAACATGAAACTTTTGCCAATTAGATCAACCCACGTATTATAATTGTTGTCTCCTACGAAATTCACAGCTGTGTCATTATATATCAACGGACCAAACCAAAGGAGGATTCAAGAAACAAAAGAAGACTCAAAGCCCGGGATTTGCAATTGGCAAATGGACATTTCTAAGAACGTGCGTAACATGGACGAGAAGAGGACATAACCTTGAACCTTGGCAGACTCGCTGAGCCAAACATTAAAGTCCAAAACGTGGCCGTCTTAATTCTCCTTGAAATCTTACAAAATAATACCTTTTGAAAAAGAATTCAATCACACAACTTCAAGACGCTGTAGATTTGCTTACCTAACAACTTTGATGTGCTTTTCCGGTGTTGGGTCTTGCCGGAATTTATGAAAGTCGGACTCTTTTCTTGTTTCTGTCGATCAAACGGGTCGGAGTAGCTGCTTGTGGTTGGTAGCTCGCCAATGGATGCCGAAGCAGAGAAAGTCTATGTTGCTATTGGAAATGATTTACAGGATGGACTCAAGACCCTGGAGTGGGCGCTTAGGAAATGGAATTCTCATCCGATCTCCATCGTCATTCTCCATTTAACTTACAACATGTCCATGGATTATGTTTACACCCCATGTAAGTAAACAGAGGATTTTTTTTTTTGGTTCAGTTTTCTTTGCGTTTCCGAATTGGATTGAAATGGGTGGCCCTTTCATGTCTCTGTTTCAGTTGGGAAGCTGCCGGCAAGTGTTGTGAGCGAAGAGAAACTGGAAGTTCTTAGGAAGTTCGAGCAAGAAAAGATTGACAAGTTGCTTTCCAAATATATAGCTTTCTGTGGCAAGGTTTGAGTGATTTGCTGCTTCCGATCCCTATTGCTTTTTTTGATTTTCCTCCAATAATCTTCAGAATTTCCCCTTTCGTTTATAGGTAAAGGCTGACATATTGAAAGTCGAGAAAGATGATGAACCCATTCAGAAGCTCATTCTAGATTTGATTTCTGGCCTCCAAATAACCAAACTAGTCATGGGTTTTACATTCATGAAATCCTCATCGTGGTATGCATTTTTTTGCTTGAATTTGTTTAATTTGTATCATCTGTCTTTATATCTTTACCTCTTTTTCTCTGTCTGGTTTTTTTAACCTCCATAGGAAGTCAAAGAACACGATTAGTCAGTCATTTTACATTCATCAGCACAAGCCCCATTTTTGTGAATTTTACATAATTTGTGGAGGAAAGCAGGTGTTCCTTAAAGGACACAATGATGAAGGAACCGTGGAGGATGATGAAGGAGTTGTGGTTGCAAATCTGAGAGAAAAGGTTTCTCTCAAAGGTTGGCTAGCGAAAATGTTTGCCGATTCTCCAGAAAGAAATTCTCGTAGCTCATCCAATTTGCAGTCAACCAATTCACAAAATCAGTGGGAAAGCCATGTCCAAGAAATTGAAAGTTATTTCCAGGAATTGTTGTCTTCAGATTTGGAAGGAGGAGACGATCCTGCCCCGGAGAATGATGGTTTCCAGGCTAGCCCAGAATCAGATATGCTGGAAAACACTGATGCCAATATGGTAATTAACTAAAATATCATAGATATTTCTTCTGCAATTTGTGGCTATAGTTACAATTGTTTCTGTTTCAATTCGGATTTGGGGTAGTTGTACAGAAAATGATGTTTTTGTTCAACAATTCCACTTCGCTTTCTGCTTGGATGAAATATTTTACTAGCTTATCCTTCTTTTGACTCTAGCAGCGTTATGATAGTGATGGAATATGGGGAGTGTTTGGCTGCCTGTGCAACCAAAGCCACTTTCCTGCCCCCACTTTCCCTCGTTTCATCGTATCTAACGTGTAGATAGTGACATGTCATTTCAAAATTTTATGGGAAATTTCACATAATTTTTTTTTAATTTTCACTTGTTTTAAAATAATCTTTTAAAGTTTAAAATTTTTCAATTTAAGCTATTTAACTTCTAATTTTTTTCAATTTCTCTCATCTATAAATATTTTTCATTAAATCCTCTAAAAATTATCAAAATACCCCCCTTTTTTTTAATATATATATATAATTTTCAAAGATTTGAGTATTTTTGTAAATTTCATTAAATCATGATTAACGCCTAAATTCTTGTAAATTTTTTTCTTTATTTCTTAAAAAATAAGAGGTATTCTGAAAATTTTGACATTCTTCGTTTAAGATTTAACGAAAAATCATAACAGACAGAAAAAATAAAAAAATTAAAAAAAAAGTTTAATAGCGTAAATTAAGAGTTTTTAAACTTTGAAAATGTCATTTCAAAATGCGTAAAAGTTCAAGATAATTTTCTGAAACTTTTTCAAAATTTTAAATAACATAACAATATATTTGCCGTAAATTAACATATACATTATTAAATCTGTGAAATGTAATATGGATTACTGCGTGGTTGCTTTGTTCTTTGATGCCCTTTTTTGTTGGACAAAAGCTTCTAAACCAAAACTAATATTTGAACTCTCACAGTTTCTTTGCATTCTAATTTTGACAGAAATTTGGAAGTATTGTTATTAGTTTCAATAGCATCTCACAGTTATATAAATTGGCACACTTTCAGACTCCCACAGAAAGAATGGAATCTCTAAGAAGTGCCCAGCAGGAAATCCAGTTGAAGAGAAAAGAAGCCAAGGACAACATTGAAAGGCAAGCAAAAGCTAAATGGGTCATTTCTTTAAGCATTCATCGGGTAATATATTATATAAATAAGCTCTTGGTTTTCAGTTTTATTTTTTTATTTTTTATTTTTAATTGTTTCCTCAGGAAAAGAAATAAAAATAAGTGCTTCACTCCTATGCAGGCTGAAGAACTTGAATCAGGGATAAAAGAGGAGGCTAAAAATCGATCAGAGTTGGAGAAAGAATTAGAGGCTGAAAGAGAACAGATGAACGAAGTAATAACCGACATTGAAGAAAGCAAGAGCAGGCTAAGCTCACTTGTACAGCTCCAAGCCGAGCTCTCTAGCAAGCTTCAAAGGTCCACGTTGGCAAAGTCACGTGCAGAGACGCAGCTAGAGAAGGCAGTGACGACGAGGGCAGAGATGGTTAGGGAGATTGAGGAGTTGCGGAGACAGGAGATGTGCTCAACCGTAGGATTGAGTTTTGCAGAGAGAAAGATGCGATTGGAATGGCTACAAAGTTTGATGAATTGAGATGTGGTTTTAGGGAGTACACGCCGGAGGAGATCAGATCGGCACGGGTGGTTTTCGGAGAGTATGAGATTGAAATCTGGAGGGGATTGGACTAATGTGTATAGAGGGGCATGAAGCATGGCACAGTTGCAATCAAAATGCTCAATTCAACCTCTGAAATATCCAACAAGTTTTCCAAGCTAAGGTAACAGACAAACTTTATAACTCCATTGTTTTTTTTAATACTTTGTCTGTATTAATTAAGTCGGTGTCCCAAAAAATGGGGATGCCTCTAATAGATTTAATGATATATATGTTGTCACGATATTTAAAATTGGATAGAAATTAGCTATAAACCAATCTAATAAAATGACATGTGTCCTTTAGCATGTGAGAAGCACATGTTTTTTTAATAACATGTGCTTCACTCATGTTTTTTTTAATAACATTAATAAAAAACATGTGCTTCTCACATGTTAAGGGACACATGTCATTTTATTAGACTGGTTTGTAGCTAATTGCTACAAACCAGTTTGTAGCTAATTTCTGTCCTTTAAAATTTTTATATACACAATTAAACGCAACAAAACAAAATTTTAACACTAAAATAAATCTGTTTCAAGTTATTCCCTAAAAATAACTATTACAACCTTCTTAAAATAACCCTTGTTAAAAAAAAAAAAAAAAATTCAAGGATTAATGTACACTGTCACATTAGTCGAGCCGAGTGGAATGAAAGTGAAATAGAGGTGTAGTATGTGGCATTAATTTACTTTTATTTTTATTTTAATGACTTCTTCTCTTCTTTTTTAAATTAATTGTCACAATTTTAGTTATTGATAAGGACAGAAATTAGCTACAAATTGGTTTGTAGCTAATTGCTACAAATCAGTTTGTAGCTAATTTCTGTCCTATTGATAATATAATTATTTAATATATTGACTAAATTTACTACTTCTATAATCAATTTGTTATTAGTTAACCCAAATATTTGGTCGGCACGTTAAATAAAAAAAAAAAAAAACTATCTAAAGGTTGTCAATAACTCAAATGTATAAAATAGCCAAATTCCCAGGCAATGTCCCATTTAGATAGCAAAATATTAAAGCAAAAAGAAACAAAAATCTTCATAACAACAAATCAGAAATTAATAAACATGTGATTACAATACAGGATTACAAGAACTTCGATTCTTTGAAATTTTCTATCCGAATTTTAAAGAATTTGACAAGGAATAAAAGAGAGGGGTGCAAGTTTGAGAGTACCTGAGTAAAGGTGAACGGTGCATTCTGAGCAACCCAGAGAGTTATTCGAACAGCCCAAAACCTATGTTTCATCTCTTTTATTTCCTGTTTGAATTCCAGAGAATTCCAAAGGATTTAAATCCGTATTAAAAACTTTGTGGTCTCACATCCCATTTTTGCAAAGGAATAAATGATTACAACAAAGGAAAATAAATAGCTAAATAAATAACAATAGAAGTATTATTTGTTTATATAGTTGACCTTAGAAGAAAGGGATTTATTATTTGATTGCTGTCCCTTAATTAAAATAAAACAAGATACACTATAGGGGCATTCGGAGCAACATATACAATTTTTATTTTTATTTTTTTCTGGGCAACATATACATTCGAAAACATAGATATGGACTTCTACTCAGAAACTGACAAAAATAATTAAAAAAAAAAGGGAAAAAAGAAGAAGCTAACAATGGAGATTCTACAAGCAATGTATTGTTATTTTGCTATTATGCATCGTGGGTCATTTTATTTTGCTTAGATAAAGAGGCATTTTTTTTTAGAATTTTGTATATATATATATATTCCTGAAAAAATCCTCTAGAATTAAAAGGATATTCTATGGTAGATTTCTTAAAGTCGTAATCATTATTTTAATCTAATAGTTCAGATTTTGCCATATCAATATTTTCCATTTTTGGAAAGCTCCTTATTTTTTTTATTTTGATTCATTGTATTCGTTAAGATAGTAAAATCTGAACCATTTATTAAATACAATAATTAGTATTTTAAGAATTCCATTACAGAGTTCATCTAAAAAATTTATAAGATCATGATCGATTTCTTTTTTCTTCTTCTTTTCTTTCTTTGGTGGTAAATTTGACTAAAATGTACACTCTATATGTAGGTGGATCTACTTGGCAATATCCGACACCCGAATTTGGTTGCCATGATTGGCTTATGTTCCGAGCTAAAATGCTTTGTGTTTGAGTACATGCACAATGGTAGCTTACGAGACCTGTTATCTTCCTCCCACTCCAACAGAAGCTCTGGGCAAAGAAACCGGGCCCTCGGGTGGCAAGACCGAGTACACATTGCGGCCCAGGTTTGCTCGGGCCTGACCTTCCTCCACTTGATCCAACCTAGGCCCATTGTTCATGGTAGCCTCACCCCTTCCAACATCCTCCTTGATCGCAATCGTGTGGCAAAGATCGGTGGTTATGGGCCCTCAAAAGCCCATGATGAATGTGATGTGCGAGTGGATAGTCGGGCTTTTGGGGCTGTAATGCTACATCTTTTGATTGGGAGAAATTGGACTGGTTTGATTGAGGAGGCAATGGCAATGGGTAGTGCAGGCTTGGCCCAAGTTCGGGATGAGGCGGCTGGAGATTGGCCGTTGGATCTGGCAGAGGAGTTTGCGGGCTTAGCATTGAAGTGTTTGTTCAATACAGAGTTGAGCATCACAAGGGTAATGGAAGAGCTCAACAAGATGAAGAACAAGGCTGATGAGGTAATGGCAAGAGGAGGAGGATTTGAACTGGTCATCAATGGAGGTGTTGATGGAGCAGACTCATATGATGTACCCAGAGCTTTTCTCTGCCCCATATTTCAGGTTTGAGCCTCTTAACCATTTACTATACCGTTTCTAATTAGGGTTGACAAATTTTTACATGATTTGCAAACCTGACACGAAATTAGTAGATTAGGATTGAGAGGTCTGACCTCGAATTTAACACGAATTGTCACCCCTACTTCCAACATGTACAAATAGGCTTAGAAGTTACAACAAAGTTTGGGCTTGAGCTATGCTTACTTTGATGGGGCTTTACCAAATACTTAATTGAAGCTTATAAGACGATTAATCAAGTTACATTTATAATTCACTTACTCAATGTGAACAGTTTATCTTTCTAATGTGAGACTAACTTTTTAACGTGTCACAATTGTGGTTCAATACCAAAAGTCTAGAACCGATTAAGTATTAAAAAAAAGAAGAGGGTAAAATAGTATACAAGCACCCCAATAAGTGAAATGGGATATGTTTATATATCTACTCGGACTGAGTGAGTATGAATAAGAGTAGGTTTGACTTGAAAATATGAAAATATTTGCATATATAGGGTTTGATATGGATACTTTGGGTGCAGGATATAATGAAGAATCCGCACGTGGCAGCGGATGGATTTTCATATGAGCAAGAAGCAATAGCGGAATGGCTAGAAACGGGGCGTGATACTTCACCCATGACAAACTTGCGTCTCAAGCATACACAGCTCTCCCCTAACCACGCCCTTCGTTCCCTCATTGAGGATTGGCAAAATAACATTTTCACAAGTCCCTCCCTGCAAATCTAATTTCTTTTCTTTTTCCTCTTCTAAAGGATAAGGGGCTGGCTTTTAGTTTTAGCCCTATAGCTTTTGTGTGAAGTAAAATGTTCCCCTCTTTTTTATTTTTTTTTCCTGCAATGTTGTTGAAGAGAAAAGAAAAAGCACACACGAACGAACCACTAATAGTCACTACAAGAGCACCATAAATAAGATTTTACTTTTCATTGGTTGAAGGGCCATTATGGATGTAAAAACTTTGTTGATGAGGCTTATGTGTGCAATTTTTTTTTTTTAATTTTTTTTGAAGGGATATAATGTAGAAAAGTAAAAGATAGATAGAACTAAAGCTCTTTGAAAGAATGCTTTGAATATTGATATAATTTGGAATCAACCCTGTTTATCTCAACTACAACAGACAATTTCACTAATTTGGAATCAACCCTATTGATATGTATGTTGAACTATCCTATTTCTTGGTTTTATCCGTACTATTAGCTACAATCTCCACTGCTTCCCTACCCCAAAGAAAAATCTAGGAAGTGGTCTTTAAGCAGAGGAATTTCCTACTATTTGACTGCTAATGCTATTGTGTGCTAGTCACACCCTCAAACATTTTGCCCAACAAAAACACTTGGCAACTTTTCTTGGAAGGGCATAGTCTGAAAGGAAAGATGGGTCAGTTGCAACCTCTTCAGCACGTAACCATATATATACCCCTCTTTCTTGCCGACTGCCTGGGACGGTGTTGTCTAGTACAAATGCCACCAAGAGCATCACCACCATGTTCAAAGACACTATACGAACTCGACCGATGAACCCAAATTGCCTTCTATATAAACTGTCATGTCAGTTTATAAAAAATTAATATCAAAAGCTGTAGTAGTCTTAGCAATACTTTATGCTAATAAATTATTGCATTAAATTATAAACAAAACAAACAAGAAAAATGAAAAGATACTATGTTCTTAATATTTGATTCCAATATTCTTGTTGGAAAACATGAAACTTTTGCCAATTAGATCAACCCACGTATTATAATTGTTTGTCTGCTACGCAAATTCACAGCTTCTATGTCATTATATATCAACGGGCCAAACCAAAGGAGCATTCAAGAAACAAAAGAAGACTCAAAGCCCGGGATTTGCAATTGGCAAATGGACATTTCTAAGAACGTGCGTACCATGGACGAGAAGAGGACATAACCTTGAACCTTGGCAGACTCGCTGAGCCAAACATTAAAGTCCAAAACGTGGCCGTCTTAATTCTCTTTGAAATCTTACAAAATAATACCTTTTGAAAAAGAATTCAATCACACAACTTCAAGACGCTGTAGATTTGCTTACCTAACAACTTTCATGTCCTTTTCCGGTGTTGGGTCTTGCCGGAATTTATGAAAGTCGGACTCTTTTCTTGTTTCTATCGATCAAACGGGTCGGAGTAGCTGCTTGTGGTTGGTAGCTCGCCAATGGATGCCGAAGCAGAGAAAGTCTATGTTGCTATTGGAAATGATTTACAGGATGGACTCAAGACCCTGGAGTGGGCGCTTAGGAAATGGAATTCTCATCCGATCTCCATCGTCATTCTCCATTTAACTTACAACATATCCATGGATTATGTTTACACCCCATGTAAGTAAACAGAGGATTTTTTTTTTTTTCCTCAGTTTTCTTTGCGTTTCCGAATAGGATTGAAATGGGTGGCCCTTTCATGTCTCTGTTTCAGTTGGGAAGCTGCCGGCAAGTGTTGTGAGCGAAGAGAAGCTGGAAGTTCTTAGGAAGTTTGAGCAAGAAAAGATTGACAAGTTGCTTTCCAAATATATAGCTTTCTGTGGCAAGGTTTGAGTGATTTGCTGCTTCCCTATTGCTTTTTTGATTTTCCTCCATAATCTTCAGAATTTCCCCTTTCGTTTATAGGTAAAGGCAGAGATATTGAAAGTCGATAAAGATGATGAACCCATTCAGAAGCTCATTCTAGATTTGATTTCTGGCCTCCAAATAACCAAACTAGTCATGGGTTTTACATTCATGAAATCCTCATCGTGGTATGCATTTTTTTGCTTGAATTTGTTTAATTTAGATCATCTGTCTTTATATCTTTACCTCTTTTTCCCTGTTTGGTTTTTTTACCCCCATAGGAAATCAAAGAACACGATTAGTCGGTCGTTTTGCATTCATCAGCACAAGCCCGATTTTTGTGAATTTTACATAATTTGTGGAGGAAAGCAGGTGTTCCTTAAAGGACACAATGATGAAGGAACCGTGGAGGATGATGAAGGAGTTGTGGTTGCAAATATGAGAGAAAAGGTTTCTCTCAGAGGTTGGCTAGCGAAAATGTTTTCCGATTCAACAGAAAGAAATTCTCGTAGCTCATCCAATTTGCAGTCAACCAATTCACAAAATCAGTGGGAAAGCCATGTCCAAGAAATTGAAAGTTATTTCCAGGAATTGTTGTCTTCAGATTTGGATGGAGGAGACGATCCTGCCCAGGAGAATGACGGTTTCCAGACTAGCCCAGAATCAGATATGCTGGAAAACACTGATGCCAATATGGTAATTAATTTCTTCTGCAATATGTGGCTATAATTACAATTGTTTCTGTTTCAATTCGGATTTGGAGTAGTTGTATAGAAAATGATGTTTTTGTTCATCAATTCCACTTCGCTTTCTTACTAGGATGAATAGCTTATCCTTCTTTTGACAAGCAGCGTTATGATAGTGATGGGATATAGGGAGTGTTTGGCTGCCTGTGCACCAAAGCCATTTTCCTGCCCCACTTTCCTATTTATAATCGATAGTGACATGTCATTTGAAAATTTTATGGTAAACTTTATATATTTTTTTTGAATTTTTACTCGTTTTAAAATAATTTTTTAAAGTTTAAAAACTCTTAATTTAAGGTCTATTTGAGATTGCGTCGAGAAATAGAGCTTTTAAAGTCAAAAGAACTTTTTAACAAAAGCTTCATTTTTAAGATTTTGTTAAAAGTGCGTTATGACCATTTTTAGAGTAAAAAGTTACAAAAGTATTTTTGAAATTTTTTACCAAACATGTCAACTTTTTGTTTGGCACAGTTTTTTAGGTACTAAAAGTACTTTTTAAGCTCTCTAATGCAATCCCAAGCAGGCCCTTAGACTATTAAACTTTTAATTTTTTTCAGTTCTCTTCAACTGTAAAGATTTTTTTATTAAATCCTATAAAAATTATCAAAATACTCATATTTTTTTAAATATATATATATAATTTTCAAATATTCAGACATGAATATTTTTGCAAATTCTGTTAAATGATGACTAACGCCTAAATCCTTGTAAATTTTTTTCTTACTTTCTTAAAAAATAAGAGGCATTCTGAAAATTTTGACACTCTTTCATTAAAATTTAATGAAAAATCATAACAGAAGGGAGAAATTAAAAAAAAAAAAATTAGAAATTCAATAGCGTAAATTAAGAGTTTTTAAACTTTGAGGATGTTATTTCAAAATGCGTAAAAGTTCAGGATAATTTTTTGAAGGTTTTCCAAAATTTTAAATGATAAGACAATATATTCACCATAGGTTAACATATACATTATTAAATCTGTAAAATCTAATATGAATTACATTGTGGGTGCTTTGTTCTTTGATGCCCTTTTTTGTAGAACAAAAGCTTCTAAACCAAAACTAATATTTGAACTCTCACAGTTTCTTTGCATTCTAATTTTGACAGAAATTTGGAAGTATTGTTATTAGTTTCAATAGCATTTCACAGTTATATATACTGATTTCTATTACATTCATATAAATTGGCACACTTTCAGACTCCCACAGAAAGAATGGAATCTCTAAGAAGTGCCCAGCAGGAAATCCAGTTGAAGAGAAAAGAAGCTAAGGACAACATTAAAAGGCAAGCAAAAGCTCAATGGGTCATTTCATTAAGCATTCATCGGGTAATATATTATATAAATAAGCTCTTGGTTTTCAGTTTTTATTTTTAATTGTTTCCTCAGGAAAAGAAATAAAAATAAGTGCTTCACTCTTATGCAGGCTGAAGAACTTGAACCCGGGATAAAAGAGGAGGCTAAAAATCGATCAGAGTTGGAGAAAGAATTAGAGGCTGAAAGAGAACAGATGAACGAAGTAATAACCGACATTGAAGAAAGCAAGAGCAGGCTAAGCTCACTTGTACAGCTCCAAGCGGAGCTCTCTAGCAAGCTTCAAAGGTCCACGTCGGCAAAGTCACGTGCAGAGACGCAGCTAGAGAAGGCAGTGACGACGAAGGGAAGAGATGGTTAGGGAGATTGAGGAGTTGCGGAGACAGAGAGATGTGCTCAACCGTAGGATTGAGTTTTGCAGAGAGAAAGATGCGATTGGAATGGCTACAAAGTTTGATGAATTGAGATGTGGTTTTAGGGAGTACACGCCGGAGGAGATCAGATCGGCCACGGGTGTTTTTTCGGAGAGTATGAGATTGAAATCTGGAGGGGATTGGACTAATGTGTATAGAGGGCGCATGAAGCATGGCACAGTTGCAATCAAAATGCTCAATTCAACCTCTGAAATATCCCAACAAGTTTTCCAAGCTAAGGTACAGACAAACCTTTATAACTCCATTGTTTTTTTAATACTTTGTCTGATTAAATTAATAAGGTATCCCAAAAAATGGGGATGCCTCTAATAGATTTAATGATATATATGTTGTCACGATATTTAAAATTTTTATATACACGATTAAATGTAATAAAATAAAATTTTAATAGTAAAATAAATTTATTTAAAGTTATTCTCTAAAAATGGCTATTACAACTGTCTTAAAAAAATCCTTGTTAAAAGAAAAAAAAAATTCAAAAATTAATGGGCACTGTCATATTAGCTGGGCCGAGTGGGATGAAAGTGAAATAGAGGTATAGTATGTAGCATTAATATATTTTTATTTTTATTTTATTGACTTGTTCTCTTCTTTTTTAAATTAATTGTCACAATTTTAGTTATTGATAATATAATTATTTAATATATTGACTAAATTTTACTACTTCTATAATCAATTTGTTATTAGTTAACCCAAATATTTGGTCGTCACTTAAATAAACAACTATCTAAAGGTTGTCAATAACTCAAATGTATAAAATAGCCAAATTCCCAGGCAATGTCCCGTTAAGATAGCAAAAAATTAAAGCAAAAAGAAACAAAAAATATTCATAACAACAAATCAGAAATTAATAAACAAGTGATTACAATACAGAATTAGAAAGACTTCGATTGTTTGAAATTTTCTGTCCGAAATTTAAAGAATTTGACAAGGAATAAGAGAGAGGGGTGCAAGTTTCAGAGTACCCGAGTAAAAGTGAACCCTACATCCTGAGCAACTCAGAGACTTATTCGGACACCCCAAAACTTGCACTCCCTTTCTTTCATTCCCTTTGAATTCCAAAGAATCTAAATCCGTATTAAAAACTTTGTGGTCTCACATCCCATTTTTGCAAAGGAATAAATGATTATAACAAAGGAGAATAAATAGCTAAATAAATAACAATAGAAGTATTATTTGTTTATATAGTTCACCTTGGAAGAGAGGGATTTATTATTTGATTGCTGTCCCTTAATTAAAATAAAACAAGATAAACTATAGGGGCATTCGGAGCAGCATATACAATTTTTATTTTTTATTTTTTTCTGGGCAACATATACATTCGAAAACATAGATATGGACTTCTACTCAGAAACTGACAAAAATAATTAAAAAAAAAAAAGGGAAAAAAGAAGAAGCTAACAATGGAGATTCTACAAGCAATGTATTGTTATTTTGCTATTATGCATCGTGGGTCATTTTATTTTGCTTAGATAAAGAGGCATTTTTTTTTAGAATTTTGTATATATATATATATTCCTGAAAAAATCCTCTAGAATTAAAAGGATATTCTATGGTAGATTTCTTAAAGTCGTAATCATTATTTTAATCTAATAGTTCAGATTTTGCCATATCAATATTTTCCATTTTTGGAAAGCTCCTTATTTTTTATTTTGATTCATTGTATTCGTTAAGATAGTAAAATCTGAACCATTTATTAAAAACAATAATTAGTATTTTAAGAATTCCATTACAGAGTAAATCTAAAAAATTTAGAATATCATGTTCGATTTCTTTCTTTCTTCTTCTTCTTCTTTTCTTCTTCTCTTTTTTGGTGGTAAATTTGACTAAAATTTACACTCTATATGTAGGTGGATCTACTTGGCAATATCCGACACCCGAATTTGGTTGCCATGATTGGCTTATGTTCCGAGCTAAAATGCATTGTGTTTGAGTACATGCACAATGGTAATTTACGAGACTTGTTATCTTCCTCCCACTCCAACAGAAGCTCTGGGCAAAGAAACCGGGCCCTCGGGTGGCAGGACCGAATACACATTGCGGCCCAGGTTTGCTCGGGCCTGACCTTCCTCCACTTGATCCAGCCTAGGCCCATTGTTCATGGTAGCCTCACCCCCTCCAACATCCTCCTTGATCGCAATCGTGTGGCAAAGATCAGTGGTTATGGGCCCTCAGAAGTCCATGATGAATGTGATGTGCAAGTGGATAGTCGGGCTTTTGGGGCTGTAATGCTACATCTTCTGATTGAGAGAAACTGGACTGGTTTGATTGAGAAGGCAATGGCAATGGGTAGTGCAGGCTTGGCCCAAGATGAATGTGATGTGCGAGTGGATATTCGGGCTTTTGGGGCTGTAATGCTACATCTTCTGATTGGGAGAAACTGGACTGGTTTGAATGAGGCAATGGCAATGGGTAGTGCATGCTTGGCCCAAGTTTTGGATGAGGCAGCTAGAGATTGGCCGTTGGATCTGGTAGAGGAGTTTGCAAGCTTAGCATTGAGGTGTTTGTCCAATACAGAATTGAGCATTACAAGGGTAATGGAAGAGCTCAACAAGATGAAGAACAAGGCTGATGAGGTAATGGCAAGAGGAAGAGGATTTGAACCGGTCATCAATGGAGGTGTTGATGGAGCAGACTCATATGATGTACCCAGAGCTTTCTTCTGCCCCATATTTCAGGTTTGAGCCTCTTAACCATTTACTATACTGTTTCTAATTAAAGTTTACAAATTTTTACATGGTTTACGAACCCAACACGAAATTAATAGATTAGGATTTAAGGGTTTGACTTCGGATTTAACACGAATTGTCACCCATACTTCCAACATGTACTAATAGGCTTAGAAGTTACAACAAAGTTTAGGCTTGAGTTAGGCCCACTTTGATGGGCCTTTACCAAATATCTAATTGAAACTTCTAAGACAATTAATCAAGTTATAATTGAAGCTTTCTATAATTGTTTATAAAGTTCGATCTCATACAGTAAGAAATCAATGTAAAACTTAGCAACAATAAGCATATTTATAATTCACCTACTCAATGTGAGTAGTCAATCTTTTTAATGTGAGACTAACTTTTTAGGATGTCACAATTGTGTGTCTCAATTAAAATATCATATAAGCACCCCAATGAGTGCAATGAGATATGTTTATTTATTTACTCTGACTCAGTGAGTATGAATAAGAGTAGGTTTGATTTGAAAATATGAAAATATTTGCATATATAGGGTTTGATATGGATATTTTGGGTGCAGGATATAATGAAGAATCCGCACGTGGCAGCGGATGGATTTTCATATGAGCAAGAAGCAATAGCGGAATGGCTAAAAACGGGGCATGATACTTCACCCATGACAAACTTGCGTCTCAAGCATACGCAGCTCTCCCCCAACCACACCCTTCGTTCCCTCATTGAGGATTGGCAAAATAACATTTTCACAAGTCCCTCCCTGCAAATCTAATTTCTTTTCTTTTTCCTCTTCTAAAGGATAAAGGGGCTGGCTTTTAGTTTTAGCCCTATAGCTTTTGTGAGAAGTAAAATGTTCCCCTCTTCTTTTTTTTTTTCCTGCAATGTTGTTGAAGAGAAAAGAAAAAGCACACACGGACGGACCACTAATAGTCACTACAAGAGCACCATAAATAAGATTTTACTTTACATTGGTTGAAGGGCCATTATGGATGTAAAAACTTTGTTGATGAGGCTTATGTGTGCAATTTTTATTTTTATTTTTTTTGAAGGGATATAATGTAGAAAAGTAAAAGATAGATAGAACTATAGCTCTTTGAAAGAATGCTTTGAATATTGATATAATTTGGAATCAACCCTGTTTATCTCAACTACAACAGACAATTTCACTAATTTGGAATCAACCCTATTGATATGTATGTTGAACTATCCTATTTCTTGGTTTTATCCGTACTATTATCTCCAATCTCCACTGCTTCCCTACCCCAAAGAAAAATCTAGGAAGTGGTCTTTAAGCAGAGGAATTTCCTACTATTTGACTGCTAATGCTATTGTGTGCTAGTCACACCCCCAAACATTTTGCCCAACAAAAACACTTGGCAACTTTTCTTGGAAGGGCATAGTCTGAAAGGAAAGATGGGTCAGTTGCAACCTCTTCAGCACGTGACCATATATATACCCCTCTTTCTTGCCGGCTGCCTGGGACGGTGTTGTCTAGTACAAATGCCACCAAGAGCGTCACCACCATGTTCAAAGACATAAGTGCATTTATCGCAAAATCAAGCTGAAACATATCCCATGAAGAAAATGGCATATCAGCTCTTCTTTATCACAAGGAAAGAGGGAAACAAGAAATGACATTGTAAAATCAAATAAATGAATACTTCACAAAAAAAGTCCTCACTCAATACTTTTTTTTATCTTTTTTTTTTTGGCGAGTGCAAGAGCGACTTACTTGTTTACTGCCGGTGTGGACTGGTCCATTCGATGCTGCTGCATAAGGAACAAAGTAACTTGGCAGTATCAAGCTGGATTCAGGTTGATACTGTTGGAAATAGGCAGGAATAGATAACCCAAGGAACAATGAAACACCAACAATTATGATGTTTCTAAAACTTGCTGTTTGACTGTACTGCAAAGTTGATAGACCCAATGCCACAATAAGGGCCCACATGAAGCACAGTAAGGAAGCAGCCAATGCCTGTGGTATAGAGGCAAGAATTGCACCCACTTTTCCTAAAAAATACAAGTGAAAAAAATCAATGAACCAATCCAAATAAAAGCTAAAAAAGAAATTTACCACAGGTGGATCATGATATGCAGTCTACATTGTCAACAGAGAGGATTCAAATGTTGAATCCAATCTGCATATGAGAAACTCCTATACTTCATCTCAGACATCAAACCTAACAGATTGACTTGGATGTATTCTGATATCTTCTTATTAGGGTCTAAACCACATATCCAGATGCATATCATTCCAATGTGTAGGCCTCATGAATATTCACCTGTAGAAGGATTTCAGTCTCAATCTCGGATTTTTTTTTTTAAAGGTATTTCCATGATGCTTACCTAAAAATGAGAAGAAGATCAAGAAAACTGCTCCAACTTCCACTGCCCTTCGACTTCCCACCTTTGTTATTTCAATGGTATGCACATTTTCTGTCAAGGTGGTTGACCCAGTTCCTGAACCCCAAACTCCGGCCAATATACTGCAGAAGCCCTCCAATGCAATTCCTCGGCTGACAATACCTGGAGTTGGAGGCTTTGAATTGACCCGCAAAGATGTAGAATGATACGTTCCAACCTGGTTCCGTGCAGCAACTTGCATCAGTGTCAAAATAATAATTCCATCTCTATGTTTATTTAGTGCTCTTATATAAAGAAATCAAGGGTATGTTTGACAATGGTTTTGAAAAGTATATTTTAGTTTTGGTTTGAAAAATTGTTTTGATGTGATTTGGTGGGGTCAACATTTGAGAAAACATTTTGTAGGGTCCACTTAAGAAAATTTTTCATAGTGTTTTCAAAGAAACAATACTAAATATGCTTATTTTGAGAAAACACAAATAGGTGTAGAGCTGACTTCTTACTTATAAAAAATAAAAATAAAAAGAAAAAAGAAAAAGAAAGTAGCCGTGTGGCCACCCTCAACGGAGGAGAGGGGTGGCTGTACGGCCACTCTTGTTTGACAGAGGTGGCTATACAGTTACCCCTCTCCTCCGTTGGAGGTGGCTAGGCTCTAATCTTTTCTATTTTTTAATTTTTTAAAAAGTAATAAGTTAGCCCCTACACCTCAAAATTGAGCACTTATTATCTCAAAATATACCTATAAGAATAGTTGAAAAGTTTTCTAAAAATTATTTTGTGTTTTGAATCGTTTGTTAATAGTTTTCACAAAAGTGTGTTTTTGGATTTGAAGATAGAAAAGTGTTTTAAAAACCGTTATCAAATGAGGCCTAAATTACTTAAACATAGAACAAGGATTTTGCATTCTCAATTATTCTACATTCTTCAAAAAAAAAAAGACGTCACAAGAGTTTCTCAACTGTAGGAAATCATGCCACATTAGGCATGTGAATTATTGGGATACTAACCGAATCCACTGATGCAACCAGTGAAACTATGATCATGATCATGGACGTCCTTAAATGGAAGATGGGGATACCCCACTGGAAAGGGTAGGGAATTCTGACCCATGCAGCAGTTTTCCATGCATTTGAAACATCAGTTCTGCAATGCTTCATCGTGTATGCATGCTTTCTACATGCATCAATTAAGATGTTCGAACTGGGTACGTCAGGGCTGCAGCCTTTATAATTGTAAGCTCCACCAGCTGTCAGAAAGAATGCATATGTCCATATAATCATGATGCTCAGTGGAACCTGCCATGATTGAAATATTTCAGTAAGACTAAGTGAGTGCTATCCATATTTCACCAAACACAAAACATTTAAAGAACCTCATCAATTAAACACAACAATAAAAAGGAAATATATAAGGTTTACAGGAAGGCTTCTCTTGAAAGCATGGATTGGTTAGGTTTTCAGCACTGTACTTAAAACTGTCACTATGATGTGGACCAACTAATTTTTGAATAAGGCAGAATGCATAAAAAGAAAAAAGACCATTATCATGGTAATTTCAAACTGGTTTCCTTGGATGAGGAAAAAGATAAGAGATGTTCTTAATAGGATTGCACCCAATCTGATTGGGTTGTATCTCTTATTGTTTAATCCCTCCACCCACAGATCCCCTTTACTTCTTTGTTTCACTATTACATTACCCCTTATTTTACGGATCACTATGTCAGATTGAGAAATGCTTGATAAAAAGTGCTTGGACTTGATATTTGGCACTTCTGACCCAACATGTAGCAAGTGTGCTAACAAGCCTATAAGAGGTGATTTTCAGATATAATGTGATTACATGAATGCATCAGGGACCATGTCAGTTGGATAGAAGCATCAAGCTGAATGCCCATAAAGGAGGACATTAAGGCTGATGATGAGAAAGAAAATAATTTTTTTTATCAAATTATAGATTGATGGATCAGGTTTTGAGGCTATGCCCAAAATAAGAACCTTAGTTCTGTACCACGTAGATTTTTGATATGCTGACCAGGGTTGGAACAAGTATCATTGCTAAGATATGGAAATAATTAAGTTACAAAATCAAAACTGATGAAAATGAGGATTAGATTATGATCAAGCCAGAAACCAAGAGTATGCACAACACTTTTCTTATTGATATCATCCCAAAACACATATACAAACTTGATATATGATATAAAAACCACTAACATATTCTCCCAACATGCCATGGCATAATGAAAGGTAAGAAACATACCGCATAAATTCGAAATACACGATGCCCAAAGATGGATACTCCACGAAGGTACTAAAAAGACAACAAAAGTACAACAGTAAGTGGTTTGAACACTTTGCAAAAGCATTTAAATGAATTAAGAAGAAAAAACACAATCAATTTCTTTCTAGAACAAATTTAACTAGTACTACAAAGTATATAGGCCTACTAAGGACAGGACAATCTAAATCCAGAAAAATTAATCTGCTCAAAAACCACTTACCAGGGCAAATACAAGAAGCAAGAATATCTGTGGAATGCTGATTTCCACACAACTACCAGCTTGCGGAAACCCATAGCTAAAAAATGCTAAACCTACTGCAGCAACAGTTGGAGCAACCACAACAGGGTTAATCAACCTGCAATGTATTCTTATTTATATGAGTACACTTGACAAAGTCCAATATGCAGGGGATACTTGATCTGGTGGCCCTTGAGAATAAAATTTTTTCTCAAATAAACATTTGGAACTACCAATCCACCCAACAAAGATAATATAGTAGAAAGTTAATAATGAACAGCTTGGTACTTTTCTTCATCAAATTTGCTATTTATTACAACCACACGGCATCATATGAACTACCAAAATACTAAGATATCTTTCAATGTGAAAAGGAAACTGACTGTGAAAGAAACTATATCCTAACAAGTGCTCTACGATGTCATAATTGTAGTAAAAAAAAAGAAACTCGAAATAAATAGCATCAAGAAAGAACTTAGGAGCCGCAGACCTAACGCATCTAAGAAAGTCAATTAATTTTTGAACATGAAAGATTTTTGTTTTTTTACTTCTTCCCAGAAAAGCATTAAAGATCAGGACAAGCACAAGGAAGATATTACAATCAGCCTTTTGATTTACCTTAAAAAAACTGACATCAAACCACTGAATCCCAAAAAGCTCTGAAATATTGAACCAACAATTATTGCCCCTTGCAGTTCCCTCATTATGTGTCTGAATTTCTGCAGTTCGATAATATATTAAAACTAAAGGATGAGTTCAGATCAAAATATAAAACAGAGGGGTAACAATTCAAGGATTACACATCTTTCTGATTCTTTTGACATGCAAAAGAAGGAGCTCACGGCCATATATATATATAAACAGAAAAATCATCACACTGATGCTAGTCATTCTCATCCAACAAGAAAGTTTATCATCTAAAATTTGTGTCAAGTAAATATGACTTATAAATGCAGAAATTTTATCTCGTTAGAATGTTCAAGTTATTCCTGGCAAAGCTATTAAAGCTTACAGCTGATAGAATGAAACATTTATTCGTTTTATGTACTTACATACTAATTAAAAAAAAATTACGTACTTACATGTTCTGAAAGATTTCGATACTGGCGGGCATTCATGATTACTAATGCTGGTGCCAGATACACAAATGAGCTCCCTTGAACTAAAGGAAGTCGCGTGCCAAAGTAGGAGTGCATGATTGTCGTAATACCAGAAACCAGCAGCATCGTTGAAATCACGGTAGCAGTATCTTTCTGTCATAGTTTACGTAGAAAATAATTAGTAACTTCAACTTATTGAATTGCACAAGATATTAATGGGACTGTAAGAGAGCTGCTTACATCTGTTCCCCCCATGCCTGGTACAATAATCAAGGGGATGAATACTAGTGAACCAGCCAAAGATAGGTAGTGCTGCAGGCCATAATATATTAACGGTACTGCAGTTAAACAACCAGATAACAGTCAGGAAATGGTACTCAATCCTAGCAAGTCACTCCAACACGAATTCAAGGACCTCAATTCAAGTCTTCCTACAATGTGAATGGGAAATAGCAGTTTTTCTCGCTACATAAAAAAGAAAAAAGATAAAAAGATAAAGAGGGTCTATTAATCATTCTAAAAGAATACTGCAACTTTTTTTTAACTTCTAAATCAGGGCCTTCTCTAAACTCCACGATAAAAGCTTGACCTACAATTCTCAAACAGTTGCAGACCTAGCTTGTTCTAACAAATTCAGGCCCGGCTCTAATAAGTCAAAAATCAGGATTCATATCCAAACGCCTCGTCGCTTTACTGTATCATTATCAAATGTATGTCTTACTCCAAAAACTTCATTTCAAGCAAAATAGTAAGTGCAGCTCCATATACCAAAACATATAAACAAATTAGTGAAAAAGCACTAACCATAACCAGGATTGTCTCTGAGCCCACATTTCATTCCCGAAGGCCTGCGCCACCCTCCATGAGTAGGCTCTTCGTCATTAGGATACACATCGATTTTCGCATCTCTTTCAGCAACACCACCGTCCTCTTTCTTTGGCTCAGTCGCTGGAGCTACTGCTGGGACTTCATTTCCATTCGCATTCCTATTCGCAATTCCATTCACATGCACATTCAAATTCCCATTTCCATTCGAACCAACGTTGCGCTCATCTTCTTTAGGCTCATCCCGAATCCTCCTCCTCTGGTTCTCACCCCTCACCGCGCCATCCCTCTCATTCCTCACCACCGGTTCGATTTCAATCCCACGGGTCGGCTTCGTCCGGCCCAGAACCGGGTCGATCTCGATTTTCGGCGACGACCCGCCGTTTCTCAGATCAAGACCCTTCTCCAAATCGAACCCAGGGCCGTCGTTCTTCTCGCTGGCACTAGTCTCAGCCCCCCAAGAGTAATCAGAGACAAAGCCGGTCTTCTTGGCCCAAGATTTTAGCTCTTTCGGGTTGTGATCGTATCTCGGCACAAACGGCTCGATCTTCTTAGGCACAGAGCCAAGTCTCGTGGTGGCTCCACCACCCTTCACTTTCTCGGCCTTGTCTAGAGATTGTGAGCTCGACCCAGTTTCCATTGGAGCTTTTCCTCAAATGGGCACCAGCTTTCCACGAAAACTAACAACAAAGAATTAAACCCACCTCGTTCCTTTACAGGAGAAAAAAGCTAAAACATAAAAAAGAAACTTTTATAAAAAAATGGTATGAGAAAGTGAGAGAGAGTGAGTAGAAGCAAAGCAAAGAGTGGGGAGTGGATGGGAAAGGTGTCGGTGAGAGAGGACAATCATTCTTCATTCAATTGATTTGGCAAACCGGTGTGAATGGATATATGTGTGTGAGTGAGTGAGAATGAGATTCTGAGGCATCTTTTTGATTTTTTTTTTCTCATCTTTTTGCCGCTAGCAAGTTGCTATCAGTTGGAGCTTTCAGGTACTACCAAATTACTGTAATGCCCCTGCTCTTGCCCGTTGAGATTAAACCCCCCCCCCAAACCCAAAATGAATGCGTTTTTTTGATAATAGAAAGGGTTAGTTTTGTTGCCAGCATATTCCAGAATTTAAATTTAGTTTCTCTTTCTTTCTTCCTTTCTTTTTTTTTTTTTAAAACATAATTTTATCCCCGCCCCCATCTCCTTATTAGCACCACCTTAGCCGCCATGCGGGGGTGGTTGGGACCCTTTACTTTGGTGGTAACAACCACTAAATCATAGGTCGAAAGTAGTCATGATCATGCCAATAACTCAAGGGCGGTGTGTGCACGAGGGCAAGGGCAAGAGCGAAAAGTATGAGAAAGTCGTGATCACTCTCATTTTTGAAATTCAGCATTTCATTTATTTTTAAAAAAAAAAAAATCATATCGTCTCAATGTAAAAGTCATGATTTTTATTCTTTGTAAATAGACTCTCTTTTTTTTTTCTCTCTCATAGCAGATGAAAAGACATAAATTATAACATAAATTAAATAATCTAATTTTTTGAAATTTAGTGTGCTAGTTAATTACTGTAATAATTACAAACACATATCAAAAGATTATCTCTATTTATTTAAGATTACCACCCACCCCACAAATTCTATTCGGTTACTGCATAAGGAGTTGATGGTCAGTTGGACAATTTTTTTTTTCTTTTTTTTTAGTTAACGTGACAATGCTACATCAATCAATTTTTTAAGGTCTAATATGACATTGCCACATCGTACTACCCATGAAAGAGTAAAAGAGATTTGAGTAATATTTTCTTTTAGAAAATAGAAAGGTTTCTTAGAATTTAAGTTTCTTCCGGTCGCAGATAAATGAGTGAGTATGCAAAGTCCATCTCACGTAGGTGGCACATCATTAGCATACATGTTATGATAATTATGCTGTGGAAAAACACAATTAATGGGTCCAAGAGAATTGATTCGGTAAAAAAAAAAAAATCTCAAAGCAGTCATATTCATTTTTGGACTGTTTAGCTTAAACTACATTGAGATGTTGTTATTTAATAGTAGTAGAATTGGCTTAGGTCTTCATGCAAATTATTTAGCCGTGGACTAATAAGAAAGAGATAAGATTGTTGGTTGGTTTTTTTTAACACTTTCCTAGCACTATATTAAGATGAGACGAGGGCAGGTAGTTATAAATAAATATACATTGGATTGATTAGATTATTTAGGGGTGGACAAAAGTCCGCCCACCACACTTTCGACCCCATCATGACATGGTTTTGATTTGAGTGGGTCGACTTTTGATTGAGGGAAAGTTAATACTTAGATGTCGAAAGCCATTTATCAATTCCGACAAAATTCGTGTTGGAAATTGGAAGCCCCATAGATTTTTTAATAACTTTTAACCTAACTCTACTCTTTTTTTTTTTTTAAAAAAAAATATAAATATATAAAAAAAATCAATTACAAAAAAACCATAAATCCGGCTTTACTTGTCTCTCATCTTCAACAAAGAATCGAAGATTTCTCATCTTCGATTTGATGTTCTTCAAGTATTTCGACTCTAACAGATGCAAAGTTGAAAGAGACATTTTTTACTCCGTCAGAGTTGATGTACAATTCTATAGATTATTGGCACTATTAAGGGTATTGGCTTAGTGGTAAAGTTTTATTCATCCATTTTATATATATATATATAGTTTTCCTTTTAATTAGGTTAAAGAAATTTCCTTATATGTAATCTATTAAATTAGCATGTGTCCAAAATACATATAATTATCGCATACATATTTACATGCTCTATTAAAAATGTATGTAAAAATTACATATATTTTGAACACATGATAGTTTAATAGACTATATGTAAAATAATTTCTAAAAGCTTTAATTTTAAAAAAGATGAATAAATGCAAAATCAGTCCATGTGGTTGAACTGATTTGCAATCAGCTCATTGTATAACAATTGACTGAAAACTCTTTGTTGTAAGCAAATTCAAAATCTTGATAGAATTTGTTAATGTACTACAGGATGGTTCGACCACTCCAAATATGCTTAGAGAATGGCGGTATATTTTAAATTCATAAATTAAATGACCTTGGCTCACTCTTTTGTATATTTTAAATCAAGTTTGAGATTGACATGGTTTTTTTTTTTTTTTTTAGAAAAAATTGATTATTTGTTAAAATTAGCAAATAAAAAACAACACATGTTATAAATCAGTTATCGAGCTGCCAAATAGTTTTAGAGACAATTCAGTTGATGTCGATCTTAATAAAAATCGTATTAGTTTTCTTCCTGTAAGCCATGTTCATATCTGTCTTTGACACATGCACTTGACCTTTGCTCAATCTTTTTCATAACAAAAAATATTGGGTTTCCTACTTTCCTTGACGTCCCGGACTTTAGCAAAGCAATAAAATGGCAAACATATTACCAATTTATATGAATACTTCTTTGAAAAATTGGCTCTTAATCATTACTACTAGTACCTTACTCCAGTCTATTGACGTAAATATGAAGCATGATGAAAGTAATCTTTTAAGATGGGAAATTATCTTTTCTTCCACCTTTTCGAGTTGGTTATTTTTTTTCCATTGAAAAGAAAAAAAGAAAAATAAGCCAATTAAAATTATTAAGTGCCAAACAGAGTATGAACACATCATAATCACAATCACAATCACAATCAAGTGCAAAGCAAAGTCAAAAATTGCAAGTCCTTCTAACTTGATCTATTTAATTAAACAAATCAAATCCTTAAACCCTAACCCATTAATTTTATGATAGATTCGTGTCGGATTCACAAGACGTGTCAAAATTGTCAACCCAAGTGCTAATCTTTAATTTTTAAAATCACCTCCAGTTTAAGCCCCCCAAAAAAGCCCATATTTTGAGTATAAAGGGGAGGGACAGAAAAAGGGAGTACATGTGATCATCTAATCATGATTAGCAATTCACACTATCCACCAAAATTAAGACATACAAGAAACTTCTGATGGAAATAATAATTAACTCCATTTTATACATGAAAATCAAGCAACAAATATTTGTAGTAAACGAGATATCCAACTTTCTTCAAGACAAAATCCAGAGTCTCTTAAAGTCATTTCAGTTATTCATCTGTAATATTTTAGGTTTAAGGTTATGCAAACTGTACTCAAGTCGATATGGATTAAATCATCAGCAATTAGTATATACTATGGACCTCTTTCTCAATATATCCTGTCAATTTATCCATCACATGACAAGATGTACAGAACCTAGAATCCAATCCCTCATTATGCTTATCCCATGTCTATTTTTCTTCAGTATATGAAAATCAAGGCATTCAGACTAAGTTTAGAATAATCTTCAATAAATTGGAGATTTCTAATTGCAGCAGCATTCATTGACCACCTATTCTTTCAGAAGTGTCTTGTTTGGAGACCCTGAGTTCTACTAACAAACGTGTAAAGATTGACATGGTACAACATGATGGGAGCTTAAAATTCATACATCATTACTTCAAATGCGTCCGGATTAAATTTAATCTGATCATTCAGTCACTCTCCTCTGATCTTCTTCAATAATAGGTTAACAAATATTAAGATAAATAAAAGATCATAATATATCTCTCAAGATGAGTGCAAATAACATATTTCCAAAAAAACTCACAACTGAGTGTGTCTGCTATTTTCTTGGATAATGGTCAGATTCCGCTAGCCCTATTCCTATCTTGAATAATATCAAAATCAAGCCAGAGGCTGCCAACAGAATCCTTAATCAACTGGAAAATTCCAACCATACCATCATCATTGACCATCTATTCTTTTAGAATCATTATGGAACATTTATTAATTCTATATACTGTTACTTCCAACTTAGTGCTACGGTCCAACATAATTCAGTCATCTTACTTTAAACAACAGCCAAAGATGAGGAACTTTCACTCATAAGGTCTTCCAGTTACATAAATTACATGTTCATGGAATGACCCTTGTTGCCTTGAGCTAGACTAAAAAGTTTTTATTGAAACACAGGTTTGAGTAGCACAAACCAAATATCATAATATGGAAAAGGATTTCCAACATCATTTAACTCCAGCCAATTCCCACATTACATGAGACCTAACAAGCAAGTACCTCACAACTTCAAGAAATTTGAAGCATCTGCAAATCAAGTCCAGACATTTACAATTTGGGAATCAGTCATGTTCTACAAAGACACGCTCTGTTATAATTTGGGAATCAGCTCCAAAATTTATTATCCCAATCAGGGAAGAGATCCAACATAAATTATAGAAACCAGAGCATAAGGTTTGCATGTCTCCATATTTCCGTTTTTTGTTCCACACAAAAAACCCCCCTCTCGATGAAATGGATGCATTTTCATACACTTTGACACTTACCTAAAACCCAATTTACACAGCCAATCTTCTCTTCAACCAACATAATTGTATGGTGGCTATCAACAACTATGACCCCATTCTCCAAATGCTCTCGTCTCTCTCAACTTACTGTTACTAACACAACTATAACTCCTTTACACCATAGTTGATCAAATACCAAGACACCAATTTACAGTAAACTCAAATCCTTATAACCCACATACGCAACATGATTAATACCCAATTCTTAACCAGAGGCAAAGCATATCTGGTTGAGCAAGCATTGAAGCCCAACCAAGAATTACCATTAAAGAACATCAAATTTGCTAACTTCCCAAGAACCCCAAGCTTAATTCAACTCCTAGCTTAACCAGAACAACTAATCCAATAGAGAAACTAAAAATTTCTAAATCAAAGCATGTCATTAAGTGTAAATTTATATAACTATGAAACATAAACAACCACAACAAAAAAAAAAATCCAAATTCAAAAAAGAAAGAAGAAAAAGCGAATCAGCTAAAATCAGCGAGAGTGTGGTTTCTATTTACGGGGCAGAGGGGAGAAGAGGTGGACCACAAGTTGTTGCTGCTCAAGGAAGCGTCGTTTGAGGTAGTTCTCGAGGATCTCCATGACGGAGACGAAGCGCTTCATCTCCTCGAGCCGGCGGGTCAGCTCGGCTTCCCGGGCCCTGGCACGCGCCAGCCGGGCCTCGGTCTCGGCTAGCCGGCCCCGCAGGCTCTCCACCACCGCCACGTTATCGGTCGCCCGCGCGGCGGCTCGCGGCGGAACTAGGCTGTCCCTCGAGAAGGGTTGTTGCTGACCGTAACACATCGTGAAACGACAGCGTTGCAACGATGATGATCAAAGAATGAATATGTTGTGGAAAGAGAAGGGAGTTGTTAGATTGGCAGGGATTATTGGCTGACAGAAATAATGGGTGGGTGCTGGACTGCTGAGGATTAATCAGGACGGTTCAGACGTGGGAGTTTTATTCTGCTACAACCAGTTCTTTTCTGGATCACTTGCTTTCTTTGGTGACAAAACGACACCGATTTATGATTCTCTGAACGACACCACGGAACCTCCGACCCTTTCTAATAGTTTCTATATATATATATTAAAAAAATTATTTAATATCAAGGAATTAATATGTGCTCATGTCCCTTTTTAATCAATTCTTTGTATTTTTCTTATTTTTCAATCAAGTTCTTTCATTTCTATCCTCTTTTTAAGTGAAAATATTTCAAAACTTCCTATTTTTTTCTTTTCGATTTTTTCTTTCAGGCTTCAGTTTTCAATTCGGCCAAGTTAAACCCGAGTTAGCGAAAATTATAAATCTAAGACTTATGTCCAATTTTCCTTCAAATAAATAACATGAAAAATACTTTTATGCTATCTATATTTAAAAAACCTTTTTTTTTTAAAAAAAAAATATCATCCCCTCAATTGAGAGGCGGTCACCAAACACCCTGTGAAGGGATGGGCCACAAGCCACCTCTCAAATTGGGGTTGTGGCTCTCTTCCACTTCTTTCGCCTCAATTTTCTCTTTCTTTTAATGAACCAAATATTTGAAATGTAATTTTCTTTGTTAACAAAAAAAAAAAAAAGGAATATAATTGGAATTGTAAAATTTATTGTTTAAAAAATTTGATGGAGTAGGTTTGAAGAATTATAAGGAATTAATTAATAAAATTGAAGAAGTAGAGTTAGTTGAAAACACACGAAAACACATAGCATTATATTTGAGTTGAGTCGAGCTTTTGCATTTTTTGGACTTGGCTCGAGAGACTCATATAGGTAAGCTTGAGACCATTATTTGAACTTGGCAAGGAAATCGAGCTGAGCCCCTATAGAGATCAATAGGGTTTTATTTTTTAAAAAAAAACAAATCCTGCTGCCAAAAAAAAATTAAATAAAATAAAAATCTAAATGAACCAAATAATTATTTAAAATAAGTAAGACTTCAAACAAGAACAACATTCTTTTTCCAATGTGATTTTATGACCTTACATTACATAGACATTTCCAATATAAATAAGACTTTACATAAACAACAAATTACGTAGATATTTCCAATGTGATTTATGACTTATAATTTATCCTCTTTTTTTTTTGGTTGTTCTCGTTAATCTTAAACGACTGCAATACCATTTAAGCGACTGAAATCTTTTGATAACCGACAACCATCCTCCAACATCGTAATCAAACGACAGCGTTCTACTGCACCCAAGAGTACGCCGCTTTAAAACCCCTCCCCAAGAACATTCACGACAGCAACAGAAGCGAGTAGTTGCAGAGAGTCATCAGAGAGCATGGCTACCACTCCAGAACCCGACTCCATCTTCTCCCAACAAAACTTCAGGCTCCCAGACGACACCGTCTTCTACGCCATCTTCCCGGACTTCGCTCTAAATCCCAACACTACCCCTCCTGAGCCCTCCTCTTTCCAATCCCTACACCTCCAAATCCTACACTCTCTTTCGCCTTACACCGAAGGCTATCTCTGGCAGCACGAGCCCTTCTCCCTCTCGCTCTCGTCTCAGTCCAAACCCTCCTGCCTCTGCTCCTCCGATCTCCCCCACCTCCACGGCAAGCTCCGCTTCGGCGATAACCTCGACGACGAGTGGTTCGCCGTGTTCCTCCTCTTCCACATCTCCGCCACTTTCCCTTCCGTCTCGGTCCGAGTCTGGGACACCGACGGCGAGTTCGTCCTCATCGAGGCCGCCTTCCACCTTCCCCGCTGGCTCAACCCCGATACCAGCCCCAACCGCGTCTTTATTCGCCAAAACGACCTCCATATCGTCCCGAAACATCGCATTCCAAGTCCGAGTTTATCCGATTCGCTCCGGTTCGTGATAAATTTTGGCGACGAATCGCGCGCGCCGGAGCCGGTTCAGTTTGCGGTGAAGAGTAAGATATCGGAGTACCCGGAGCGGGCGAGGAGGAATATGCACTCCGTTGGGGTTAGGGTTCCGGTGGCGGTGGCGCAGGTGTTGAGGCACGAGCCCTGCCTGATCTCCCTTGCTGTGGAGGGGTTCTACGACCGAGACATCGACGCGATGAAGTACGCGGCGAGAATGGAGAGGTTCGCGCCGAGAGGGAGAGAGGAGGAGCTTGTTCGGGTCTCGGTGAGGATGTCGAGGGCCATGTACGCGCAACTGGTGCAACAGACCTTTTCGGCGCCGAAATGTTACCCGATGCCGGATAGGAGCGATACGGCGGCGTATTTGGAGGCCGAGTTGGGGATGAAGATCGCGTGCGGGTTCGAGATGGTGTATCAGATGAGACGGAGGGAGGGTATCGAAGGGAAGGGGAGCACGTGGGAGGCGTATAGGGAGAGCTTGGAGAGGAGTGGGTACTTTGAAGGGTTGGTCCCAGGGTCCCAAGAGTATCGGAGGCTGATGCAGAACGCCGAGGAGGATTACCGCAATAGTTCTTTGTTTTCGAGGGCCAGGTACATTTTGCGAAACTTTTTGAACTAGTTTGCAATTTATGATAATTCTTTGGCAAATCTTTTTGTTATAGATTTTGTTGTTGTTAGCATTTGGTGGGTCTTAGTAAGATGTAGCTTTTTGTGGCAGTGAAATATTGAGTGCTCCGGTGAGACGAATTGATGAAATTCTTGCTTTGCCCCATTTGGCGGATGATTTTAAGGGTCAGGAGGTTCCTCCTTCTGATGATGATTCTTGGCTTTACAACGGAGAGGACGAGTTAAACTCTGCTCTCCTTGAGAGGCAAAAGGAGTTGGACGTCTATAATTCAAAACGTAAAAAGAAACAGAAAGGGAAGGAAGATACTGGTCCTTCTTCCAGTTCTAATGTTGATGAGGCTGCTCTTGGTGATATAGCCAAAACCATGCAGGCTTTTGTCCATAAGGTTTCAAGCTATAAGGGAGCTGAGGTTCCTGAAGACAGGTTAGTATACATTTATATTCATCTCATTCGTTCATAAATTTAGTTACCCATTTTAATTGTCATAAATGGGCACAAAAATGTGCAGCTCCGGTCCTTTATTTTATGCAAGTGTGAATTCATCTTATTTATATGGCACCAATGAGAAGACTCACCAGTCTGCTCAGTTAGCTAGCAGGGACATGACGTTGTTGCCAAGAAGGTCACTTGCTTCATCTTAAATAAGTGGGTGAATTGGATTCTGTCAGTGTCACTGAAGCCACTGGCAATTTTACTTTTGGGTTTGAAGCCGGTGCAATTTTTTGTTGGCTCAGCCTTGCCAATGTAGTTTTGAGTGAGCTGATCTGAGTGAGTTGTTTGCCTTCTCAGCAGACAGAGTTGAATATTCTTAGAATGAACATTACCATACACTTTTTGAATTGCCTGAACCGGCTTTAAGTCTCATTATGTAGAGTTTGCACACGACAGTGAGCAATAATTTATTCATGTCAGTTATGATATTCCCCAAGTCTTAGTATGGAGACTTCGGTTTTACTATATGTAGGAGGAACAGTTGGTTTAAATGTACTTTGTTAACTATCTTTTGAAGGAACCTGAAAGAAGTGGACCTTAATGTTGACCGTTTTCTTCAAGACATAGAATCAGTAATGAAGGGCCAAGGTTTTGTGAATGCTGGCAGTGATGTTGATATTGAAGAAGGGTCGTCATCTGACTTTGATTTGGGTAAGTTATATGCAGTCTTTACTCTCTCTCTCTCTTTCCTTGCTAGTTCCATATCATTTACTTATCCATTGTTTTTTACAATAATTCTTTGAGTTGTGTCATTATCTTGTTTGGTTACTTGGTCACTTGAATCTGCATGATTTCTCTTTTTCTTCCTCTTCCTCTTCTTCTTCTTCTTTGTGTATGTGTTTGTGTCCATGTTCTGGATTATGTTTGTAGATTGGAGATCGATTAGGTTTGACCTTTTCTTTTCCTTCTTTTTCAAAATGCATGGTATTAAGCGTACGGATTTGAGAATGTTAACTTACATTTATACTTATTCATTGCGGGGGAGGAGGTTGGGCAAGCAGTAACATTAGTATCAATATGCCCAGTTTAATCGATGAGTTTGAGGATTCTGATCAAGCGTGTGAAGAGGCTTTAACATGGGTGATGGGTCTATGTTATGACTTAATGATTTCATCAGGCTGAGCTGCTGGAAGCTGTTTTTTTTTTTTTTAATTTGTCCTTTTTATTATTTCCGCAAGAGAAAGAAACTCAGATGAAAGCTGATAAAAAATCCTTTGCTCTCTCTCCAGCTTGGCATCATATTTGCTTTGTTAATATTGTTAAGTTCAACTGATTTCAAGATTTACAAAAAAGCTCAACCAATGAGGCAACATGTCTTTTATTAAAATATATATATATTACAGAAGTTACCATTTGGTAAAAGTAAGCCTCAGCTTGGATAAATTCATGAAAAATAGCACAAACAAGACCCAACAGAACAGAAAATGGCCATTTTCGCTGAATTCGTGCAATAAATTAATTGCCAATGGTATTCGTGTACTTAGAGAAGTTGATGGCTAGCAGATAATATGGCTTCAGAATTAGAATAATTAACATATCTGGAACATATGTTTGTGTATATATATAAATGTTTCTGGGCAGGAACATATGGATATATGTTTATTCTTTGGATGTGCTGGTTTTTTGCTAATCAAGGATAGGATGAGTTTTACTGCTATATTTTGCAAGGATAGTCGTGGGGCATGGAGTGGTTGGTTGTTGGAAAAGATGGGTCATAGATGTAATTAATCATTCTAATGCTAGATATAGTGCCCATAGACTGAGTCAATGCAAAGATACGAGATCTTAATGACATGGTCTGGAGGTTTGAACTGGATTAGCTGGTAGACAAAATAGGATCCTCTCCATTTCATATGAAATAGATACTATCCATTTAATGGCCAAGATTTAAAATTGTTGTATATAACGGTATACATGATGTCAATGTTAGCACGTTTTTTAATAAATATTAATAATGTGACATCATTTACACTGTTAAATACACAAAATTTAAATCCTAACCATGAAATTGATATTATCCATTTCATCTGAAATGGAGAGGATCCTTATTCCTAGTGGACAGTGGTGATGCAACCTTTTTAAAAACTGCATTTCTTTCTTTCTTCCATCTTCATCGTAGACATATTTATGCATGCTAATGACACCAGTTATACTTATACTGTGGACCATTCTTTTCATTTTTAACAAAAATGTGTATTGAAAATTTGCTCACCATAAGTGACCGATGCCCCTGATTTTGTATGTAGAGAGAAGCTAAATTTTACTCTTAGAAACATTTGAGCAGGCTGTTGAATCAGGAAAAACATATTCATTTCCATTTCTTGAGGGGGTTCTTATGTTTACATTGATAATATTCACAGATGAATCTGAAGATGAGAGTGATACTGCAGAACCTTCTGAGGATAACGAGGATAGAGAGGATTCTTTCTTGCGCTCCTATTCTGATGCTATGAATGAAGAGTTGAAGACCACCTCCCTCACAAAAAGTTTTGTTCGTGCTAATGAGCAAGCTCCAAAGAAGGATGAGGTACATTTCTCATTTTATATAAGAAGAGGTACATTTCTGCCCACCGGCCAGGATGTGGTGGAAATAATTTACAAACTTAGTGGTTAACGTAGTTTGAATCACGTACCGACACATGTTACTAATAAGTGGTAAAGGAGGTGTAGATTATTATTATTATTATTATTATTTTGTGGGAGGGGTGAGATAGAATGTGTGATTAATGATTTATTGATTGAATCTGTGGATGCAGGGAAAATCAAATGGCGCAGAAGATATGGAGGAGGATTTCAGTCCTGTAGATGTGGATGTGAACCTTGTAAAGAGCTTTCTTGATTCCTTTTCTTCCCAACAAGGACTTCCCGGTCCTGCTTCCAATTTGCTTGGGCTCATGGGTGTACAGCTCCCACGTGATGACAAGAAGGGCCAATGATTCTCTCTATGGGTCCTCCTCCAGTTTTGTAGTTTTTTTTTTTTTTTGAGGTCTCCAGTTTTGTATTTATTCTACAACATAGTTTCATGTTTATATATAGATAGTAAGAACATCTCCAAAAAGGATAGTTATTTTAACTACTCAAAAAGAATATTTTTTTATTTTGCTTACTCATTTTTCAATATAAATTTTAGCAGATTATGTATTTTAATTAAATATCCTTTTTTCAATATTTTTTTAGTTAATTTTATTCTACTTCTCTCTCCTCACTGTTGGCCACTCTCCCTCTCATCTCTCTCCCTCTATTGGCAGAAAGAATCATAGGAGGCTTGTGCGAATTCTCCATACCAATGAGCTTCCAACAGTGGGCTTGTGCAAATTCTTTTTTTTTTTTTTTTTTTTTTTTCTAATTGAATGGGGAAAAACGGGATTACAGGGGTGCAATTCAATTTCTTCTTCTTTTTTCTTTTTTTCAACCGTGGGCTTTACTTAAACACCCCATCTCTGCAAGTACCAAAGCTCCAATTTATCAAATTAGCAAAAACAATTGCCTCCACCTTGGTTGCCAAATAATTGCAACATAAAAACACTGATCTGTTATAGTCGTGGGTGCTTTGGTTGTTTGAATAATTTTTTGAGTGTTTTGGTTATAGATTTTGTGGATGATTTTGAGGGAAATAGCAATCAGGGAGTAGAGAGATCGAGAGAGGGAGATAGAACTCAAGAAGAGAGAGAGAGAGAGATAATAATAATAAACAATTATTTGTAGAATGAACAATGAATAGGCTATTAACTGTGGATTTTGAACCAAAATCAACAAATTGCCGATTTTGAAGGGAGACAGGGAAATAGCAACCAGGGAGGAGAGAGATTGAGAGAGGGATATAGAACTCAAAGAAGGCGGAGAGAGAGAGAAAAAAATAATAATAATAAATAATTGTTTGTAGAATGAACAGTAAACAGTGAAGAACTTATTCATTGTTCATTTTAAAATTAAAATCAACAAATTGCCTACTATGCTGGAGGAAAAAAAAGAATAATAATAGTCAAATTTGATTATTTTAGAGCATTTACCTATTCTGCTAGAGATACTCTTAAAGTTGCAACTCTTTTGCACAACTTCCTTAGGAATGTATATCGTGCACGCAATAGGGCTTGTGCATTAACCGCATTTTTATACTTTGTGGAGTAATGTTAAAAATTATATATATATAATGGGTATAAAGAGGAACATTACTCAGTAATACAAATTTTATTATAATTTTTTTACAAACTTATATAACATCAATTACTAAAATATGAATTATTATATAGCAGTTCATATAAGACTTTCAATATTTATCAAATGATGTGATAATTCACATGATATTTATCAAGTCAACCACTAAAACGTGAATGACTTCTTGATAATTTATATGGAACTCATTTTAAAAAATATAGACTATCACATGAGTTTGTTTGAGATTTGAGTAAAATAACAATTTTTCATACTATATAAAGACAATTTTTTTTTTCTCCACATAGACAAAATAAAAAGAGAAAACTAAAATGAATCATCGTTTCAGTTGTTTTGTAAAGGGAATCTCAGTTGCAACTACTTTTGAAAGTCACTATCGACATCTCTCTTAGATGGCCCGGCCCCATTTGCCATTGCGTATTCAAGAGTCAAGACTTCAATCTCTGATGTACCTTTTTCCAATCCAATCCAATACGTTCTATAAAATCAACGGTGCACAGCCATTCGCTTGGTTTTCTCATTTTTCTCATCGGTCAATTTCTCATTTTTCGATTGGACTTTGAAGAGGCTAAAGAAAGACAGTAATGGCTCTGTCGACGATGGACTTGTTGAAGGACGAGCTCCCCGTGGTACAAGAATCTCTGGTTCTGTCTGAGGACGTCAAGACCGGTCTCGTCCTCGTCGACGTCGTTAATGGCTTCTGCACCGTCGGCGCTGGCAATTTGGTATTTTAACTTTGATACCTCGTACCTCATTAAAGTTTTTGTCCGGATGTAGGATGAGAAAACTTATTACATATTCTTTGTCGTTTCTTTTGTTCTCTTTTTCTTTTTGTGGTTTTGGTTTCACTTTTGTATTTTCTCTTGGAAAAGCAATTCCAATAAATCTAAGTTTGCCCCATTTAGAAAAATAATACATAGAACAATTTTATTTTGTATAGGCTCCAAGGCAGCCCGATAAGCAAATTTCTGGGATGGTGGATGAGTCGGTGAGACTTGCCAGAGAGTTCTGTGACAAGAATTGGCCTGTTTTAGCTTTCCTTGATTCTCATCACCCAGATATTCCTGAACACCCATATCCTCCTCATTGTATAGCTGGAACAGATGAGGCAAAACTGGTTCCGGGTATTTCATTTGTTTTCCCTTCTTATTAGCTGCAATATTTTTCCTGAAAAGGGTTGCACTGGGGCTGAGTGATTTATGGATTTCCTTCTCTCATTTGCTATTTCCTCAAACTTGCAGGCCTGCAATGGTTAGAGAATGAACCATCTGCAACCCTTAGGTGCAAAGATTGCATTGATGGGTTTGTTGGCTCAATTGAAAAGGATGGGTCCAATGTGTTTATAGATTGGGTGAAAAATAATCAGATAAGAAAGGTAAGCATTTCCGGTTTCACTAAAGGACACTGTCTGCTTCTGATCGTGTCGTTTTAATGATTATTAATGGAAATTTGTGGTTTTAATGACATTCAATCTGGTTTTACAATCATTTTCTTGTTCATTTAGATTTTGGTGGTAGGGATATGCACAGATATATGTGTGCTGGATTTTGTGTGTTCAGCAGTGTCTGCTAGAAATCGTGGTTTCCTTGCTCCTCTGGAGGATGTGATTGTCTATTCTCAAGGATGTGCTACTTTTGACCTTCCTATTCATATTGCCAGAACTATGAACGGTGCTGTAGCTCATCCACAGGTAATTTGAACCATAATTTGGAATAACTTCGCTTACTCTAAAAATTGTCTCCCCTTTTGCAATGTTCTCCAAAATTTCAAAGTTTTTCAATTTAGTGTATTGAAGTTCCAATTAGTTGCAATGTCTCCCCAATATTAGGATTTTTTCGTTAAATCCTAACGGAAGGGTGTCAAGAAAAAACTTGTAAGGATTCAGGCGTTGGTCAGGATTTAACAGAATTTGTAAAAATACTCATTTTTAAATCTTTAAAAAAAAAATTATTTTTATTTTTTTAAAAAAAATAGGGGTCTTTTGAAAATTATGAAATGATTTAATGGTACATGAGATTGAAAAACTTTAAATTTTGGAGGAGAGATTGCAAAAATGGTGACAATTCATATGGGTAAGTGAATTTATTTCTAAAATTTTATTTTAAATCTTTATTTATATTCGAACTTGTGTGTGGAAGGCCTAGTTACTTGGATCTCAGAGCTAACATTTAATTTTCAAGGCCCAGGAATATCCATATGTATAGGAAAATGATTCCATAAAAGGCCAATCAAACCCATATATCTGATGTGGAGGAAATTAATAGTTTTATAAATTCAAGAAACGCACTTGCCTTTGCCTGGTGAGAAAAAGGGAAGAAAAGAAAAATCTCTGTATCAACCTGTAGATCAGTTGCAGAAACTTTCCATGGTTCCTTCTTAAAACGTAAGAGTTGTTAATTTTAAACACCAATTATTAGGGGAAAAAGAGTGATTGTGAAATAAGCCCTAAAGTTTCATGGTTTTGATATGTACCCATTTCTGAATCCGTGTATTTGTGTATTTCATTTTCATTGCTTAATGAGATAAGTGCAAACAGAAGAACTTGGTAATTCCAAACCATTATAATGGCTATCTTTATCCTTTAGTGAACTATCCAATGAACAATGCTAACTTTTTTACGGTTATACTGAATATTATGATGCTTCAGTTGTTGAACTTTTTTCACTATTGCTTACTTATTATTCTATCTGAGACTAGAGTAGGGGTTATTTCTAGCAACAACTATGAGGAGATGCTTTAGATCAAAACTTTTTGACAGGCAGGGAGATACGGTTGAGATTGAACACTGAGAATGTAACTTTAGACTGTCAGCATAAAAGTATAGGAAGAAATGAAAATTGATTATTCTGGGTTGCTCATCAGTAGAATGATAATGCATCATTGATGGTGATGACTACTATAAAATGCCTGAAGCGTAGTAGTGGTTTCAAAGGGTATGTGATCAAAGAATTATTTTAAGAAAGACACTTATTTTCGTTGAATTTTGTAATCCCCTGTTCAGTCTTGATTACAATAATTTGAAGGTGCTTAACTTTAAATTACTCAGATTCAGCTATCAGTTCCTAAATCCTTCTTCATCTTTAAACTACTAAAAATCTGACCTCCTTGCCTGTTCATTATGTGTCTTTTATATATGCAATCCTTCCTGATTGTTGTTTTGTTTGCCATGGCAGGAGCTGATGCATCACATAGGCCTTTACATTGCCAAGGGAAGGGGGGCCAAGGTAGTGTCAGAGGTAACATTTGGTGCACTGAAAGAGCCCTGATCTTGGTGGTATAAAATTCAGGCCTTCTCATATAGAGAGGAAAGTAGTGCTATGGAAATAATTATGTGTTGGCAACCTGTGATATCATGCCGGAGATAAACAATTTACGTTTATTAAAATATCATTATGGTGATTATTATAGTTAACTCCTTGCCTCATTATGTTTTGATTTGTATATGATGCTCGAGAATTTGTCTATGTTATTGTTAAGGTATTTTGACTGTCCAATGAGTCTCTATATACCTGCAAAGATATGGATAAATAAAGACAATTTATAATAAGTTACACCTTTAAAATGAGTGCGTAAGTTATGAACATGACAATACTGATAATAAGGATTATAACAGTTAGGGGCATAGGCACTCAAATTAGTTTGCTCTCTCATTAGCACAGATCTTTTATGCTATGAAATAAAATTGTGGGTCGTCATTTTCGACATGATGATTGAAAACATCATAAAGAAACATTTTTCTTGCTCTTGAGAGTTGAAAATCACATCTTTATGGGAAAAAAAAAAGGTTCAATGGAACTATCCAGCCTTTGACGGTTGTGAATTGTCTTCAAGACACAAGAAAGAGTATTGAATGTAATCTTGTTATTAGGGTAATCTGGACTAGCCACTTGGCACAATCATTCTTCTGAAATTGTGGACACAATGTGCTAACTACTACTGGTTTGGCTCATTGAACGTTGGATGTTTGTTAGTGTGTTTTGGGGGGCATTTTTTATTTTTGGTTTGAAGAGGTGTTTTAATGTGACATTAAATTGAAAACTTTTTTTGTTTTGTGTTTTGAGGAATATTTTGTGTTTTGATAATAGAAAACAAAAGACAGAAAACGAACGTAGCGATTTTCACAATTGAAAAATCCCGATGACATACCCCAAGATTTTCCTGCTGTCAACCATGTGACTGATGTCCATAGTAAATAATTCAAACACCAAATATAAATTAAATGGAAACCTTCCTGTTGTTTTGATAGTTACGAACTAGGAAAATCTAAAGGACTCAGGAAAACATAATTTAACCAGTTCAAAACCAAAAGAGAAGAAAGAAATCGTTTATCTCTTTCAAATTACTCTAAAAAAAATAAGGAAAAAATAAATAAAAGAACCCCTCAAAGAAATAAAAATGAATCTGAGCAAAATAATTAGAACAATTTACAAATGGGGTCCTGCTCTCAAACCATGATACTTCCTATGCATTGCTGGGCTCATGCAGGCGAAGATTGATGGCTTTTGTTTCTTTGATTTGACACCAAAGATGAATGATCGCAAAGGAACGCGGTTTCGACTGTGTGCCTGTTCCAGCTGAGGATCTGCTTCCTTCTTCAATCCAGAAAACCCGAATTCCTCATCCAACTTTGCCAGAGTCTTCTCAAGTTCAAGTTGGAGGGCCGTCACACGATCTAAACCTGCTTGCAATTCATCTGCAACCTTGTTATTCTCTTGTTTCATGTTCAAGACCTCACCTTGAAACTTTGCAGCTTGATAGCTCGTGAACTTGAATTCATCTTCTTCAGCACTCTCCTTTAAAGCAGTAGTTATTTCTTCTTGGATGTTGCACAAAGAGGAGAATCTGCACTGTAGTTCATCTTTCAGTAATTCGCTTTTCTCAAGCCAGACAGTTAGTTCAGTCCTTATTTCTCTCAAGTGCTTGTATATTGGCCGTGCATCTGATTTCAGAGTATATTTTGCAGTACTACTTGCCTCTAGCTTCTTTCCTTTACCCTCAAGCTTCAATATCTCAACCTGTAAATCCTTGATTCCCGTTTCGAATTTCTGTATCTGATGGAATGAGGTGCTGAATTTTAACCAGAAATCCAAGTTCTCCTCTAGCAGTTCATCAATGTGCATTCGGAGCTTTTCTTCAATTGCTGACCTAGAATCAGGTTCGTCAATTAGAATCTCCTTGATGTCTTGTTTCTCTGTTGCCAGAGTCATAGAGGTTTCAGTTGCAGTTGATGTTTCAATTCCTACTTTAGGCTCAAAATTTAGATCATCCAATGAATTAGATGTCTGCTGGAAGTCTGAAGCTGTGAAGTCTTTTATGTCCTCATTTCCATCGAAACATTTCAGCAGAAGGCTCATTTTCTGATGTAATGATTTAATCTCTTCATCCTTCATTGCATTAGCACTCTTCAGTTCTTTTAGCTGTAATGACATGTCAAAATTGCCGTCCCGAGTTTTCTTCTCCACTTCAACAAGCTTTTTCTTGACATCCTTGTAATTGCGAAGAGTTGCGGTGTACTCTGTCAGTAGAACTTTTTCTCTATCCTCCAATCCATTCAAGAACAATTGCCTCCAGTCTAGCTCATCTTCTTGAACTGTTTCAAGTTCATCTGGTTCAACATTGAGAAGACTATCAACTGTCTGTGATGAATTTGGCTTATCATCTCTGTCCTGCAATATCAGGTCCTGACTTCTCTCTGATAAACTATCAGGGTCATTATTTTCCTGGGATTTACCAAAAACTTCATTTTCAGCAGAAGTACTTAGAGCATTGTTAGCTTTTGCAGAACCCTCGCCAGGATTCAATGTATCCTCTTGCTCTTTTAACTCGTTTTGCGATCTGATTTCAGCTGTTGATCCCTCTTCTTTTGGTAATGCACCTGTAGCATCGAGCTTTTCATCTGGCTTCACACCCTGCAGTTTCTTGGAACCATCATCAGGATTCAGTGCATCTTCTTGTGCTTCGAACTCTTTCAGCAATTTGGCTTCACCTAGAGTTTCCTCTTCTTTTTGTGATGGATCTGTAAGCTCAAGTTCCTCATCTGCCTTCACGCTTTGCAATTTCTCAGAAAGGTGATCAAGATTACAGCGCGCTTCAGTGAAATGTGTTTGGAGATTGTTATTCTGGCTTTTAAAACTGCGGTTTAGGTCCTGAACAGTGTGCAACTTTTCCTCCATCTCTTTCAGCTTGTTGCTCACATTGTTTGACCCATCAATTAGAGTTGCCTTATCATCTTCCAAGGTTCGAATTTGTGCTTGAAGCTCATCTGTTTCTGTTCTTAATCTCTTCACAAGAGCAGTCTCCGATGAAACCGCAGTTTCTAAGCTGATCACCTTATTCACAAGCTCATCTATCTTCTCCACCATCTCTGTCACACCGAGAGATTCATTGGCCTCAGCCTCCAAGTGGTCCTTGATCTTCTCACGTAACAACTCCAATTCCTGTCTCTCTTGTGTCACAATGCCCACTTCTTGGTCTAGGCTTGTTAACTCTTCTACCACATTCATAGACCCATCTCCAGCATGTGGCTTTTCCTCACTAATCTGATCACCATGAAACCGAGCCTTGAGACTATCAAACTTCTCCCTGGCATCCCTAATCCTATTGAACTCAGCTCTTGCTTCCTCAGCCACAATCTTCTGTTTCTCCTGCAACTGAGCCAATGTCTCTTCACATGATTTTAAAGCGGCTGCTGCCATCAATCTCCGAGCCTCGCCATCTTCAATGACCATGCCCTCACTGAATTCATCTTGCAAACTGAAAACTCTCTCTTGCATTTCCTTAATCTGATTCTCGATTTCCCAGTACTTTGCAAGCCCATGCTCATAAGAGCTCTTTAAGAACTCTTTCTCCGTTTGCAGGGCCAGAATGTGTTTCTGATGCTTGTCAATCTCTTCGAGTGCCTCGGGTTTGCTCAAACCAGATTTAGCAACTGCAGTAGTAGCTGCAGTTTTGGTTGTCCTCTTAGGTTGCAATTTCTTTGTAGCTGATGTTATGATAGTCTTTAAATTTTTATTGGGAGTCTTTGGAACCATAGGAATATTTGAATTCGGGACTTCCGGAGCCCTTCTTGGCAATCTAGGCATGGCTTCTTCTTCTTCTTCATCCATTGCAAATTGGACCTGTTCTGGGAAAACAGAAGCAATGGTGGTGTTGGCATTTTGTAGCTCTGTCGATATGTGGTCGTACCGTTCAGCTAAAGCTCGGTAAGCTCGGTATGATTCTTCCACAAAATGTATGAGCTCTGGCCTCTTTTTGTAGTACATTTCTGCTCTCTTGGCGAAGGAGTCCCCATCCTCTTCGATGAGTTTCACCACGTTGTGCACCTTTTCCTCCATATCTGCAATTCCCATGAAATTTACCAGCTCATCTCAGGCAATCCCCTTAGATATTATGAATGCCAAAACAGTTTATTTGCAGATAAAAGGTATTTCAATTTCTACATCTTTTCAGCTTTTATTTTCCAAGGATCTAGGGAGTGGATCAATATTTCAGAACAGGAAATTGAAATCTAGGAAACAACTTGACAAAAGTCCTTGAGCCAAAAAGTTGGAGATCCAGATTGAATCAGAGCCAGAAACCTTAATTAAGAGTATGCCTACTTACCCAAAAAAAGAAAGAGTATACCTTAAGCAAGTTTCAGACCAATAAAAGAAAATTGAAGAAAATGATCAACACCATATCAACATATTTGACACAATGTTTTTGAGATGATTTCCAGAAAACAGCCTGAAATTTGATTGGAAATTTGTTTCGTGGATTATAAACGGGTCACAGACAATATTAATCAGACACCTTCAATTGGCTCCTATCAGATTATATAGATTCAATGAAATCAGTTATCGAAAATTCATTCAAATTACGACCCTTATCACTCCGGTTAGCGTTTTTCCATTGTATACAAGAATTCAATGCTCAAGCTACAATGCACGTGATCCCGACCAAATCCCAGTACGTGGTTAATCAACGAGAAAAAAAAAAAAAAAGCACCTTGAAGGTTTTGCTCCAGCCATTTTGATTGCTTGGTCCGGATATGGCTTGCCCACCACCATGAATATGCACTGCTTGCAGCTCTCTGTAACATATTTGTTTTTTTTTTTTCCTTTCTGGATCTTCTTGACTCTCTCTCTCTCTTCCTATCTTTCTCTTTGCATCTTTCTCTCTCTACACAAGGAGAGAAGACATGGAACCCATTAGAGAAGGTTGGAGGAATAAAAGGAAAAACAGGGTTTCAAAGACCAAAAATGAAAGAAACAAACATCGTGTGCAACTATAGGAATATGCTAAAGACCTTTCTAATGGAGGGGAGCAAATTTCGGTAGGATTTATTGATGGTTTGAAACCTTCTTCTCGAACAAAAGGAGGCAAAAAAGGCCCAATCCAACCAATGAGTCAATTCCACGTGGAATTGCCGGCTTTGCCAGGTTGGTGCTGACACAATGAAGGGAAGCTCTTCTTTTATTTGCTTTTAGCCTACTTTATTCTTTCTTTTTTTTTATGTTAATTTCCGTGCAAAAGGTGTCCAACCAACTAAAACCCATCATACACTTCAAAAAAAAAAAAACTAAACCCATCATATCACCGACCAAAAGATCTTAAAATTTCTTCTGCAAAGCACCTAATTTTGATAAAATGAGGGTACCCCCATCAACATTCAACACCTAATTTGATTATTAGATAAATGGAAGAGGAAGTAGGATGAAGATCATATATTTTATGGTTCATATTAAATTTTATAGATTTTATGGTGTATTTGTTATTACGTGATAAATATGTTATCAGGTTATTTAAAATTTGTAAATGACGTGATACTATATACAATAACACAAAATATTTATTATAAAATAAAGAAAACATTTCACTTTGACCCCCCCGAGCTTTTATCGCTCTTGCAATTATCTTTTTAAAATTTAAAAAATTTTAATTTATGTTATGTTTGATATGTAGAATGATTATTCCTTAAAATAACATTTATTAAGAATGGAATAAATAAAATAGATTAGCCTTGAGATAGTTATTCTCATGGCCATGAAAGAATGACTATTCCTTCAATTGAGAGAATAATTATTCTTTTCAAAATGTCATTCTTCCATGGCTATGGGATGGTTATTTCAAGTATTAAAGTATATGTATACTTTAACATTAAGGTTATTTTATTTCACTTCTTCCATTCTTAATAAAAATTATTCATTCATATTTCAACGAATAACCATTTTACATACTAAACATATTTTAGTGTATCCAACTTTAAAAAAAATTACAATACTACCCTTACGTTAAGGTTTTTCATTAAATCTCAACGGAGACCTTGAAAATTTCTAAAATATCATAGTTTATTTTTTTTTAAAAAAATAATATTTAATTAAGGTATTTTAATAAATTTTACAAGAGCTAAAGTATTTTATCCTTTAGCCATCTTATTTTTTCTCAAACCTTAATAAGAGGGGTAAAAATTAAAAATTCGATATATTAAATTGAGAATTTTTAAATTTTAAAAAATAATTACAAAAATAAGAGAAATTTAAAAGATTAAGCGAAATTATCGCCAAAGTAAATGATCTCAATTTCATACGAAAGGAGAGAATCCTATTCCTTGATAAACGAGGACCACGAGGTGCCTGGAAAGGTACTTTAGTCACTTTTTATGAGAACCCTTCCTTTTTTCTACCCTTTCAACTGTTCTATAGGAAGGTCCTCTCTTTTTCTTTCTTTGATATTTTTTTTTACTATTATTATTATTATTATTATTATTTATTTTTTTTTTTTGACAAATGACAGAATAAAATTATATCCGATGCTTCTTTCGCAGCTCGAATCCAAAGCTTTCATCTTAATCAAGAAAAATAGTGTACCAGACCAAAATGATATTAATGAGACCCTCTCTAATTAACAAGGTTTAACATCTAAACTTGTGTTCACGTGCTTGGTCTGTGCTCTTTAATCGGCTTATCATTCATAGGAACCTTGTTTAACTTGTCATCAAGGATGGACCAGGGACTGGGTTTTGAATTTTTTTTTTTTTTTTTACAAAAAAATATTTATATATATATGGTTTTAAAATTAGGTTTGACCCTGATCAAAATTATTATTTATCTCAAAAATTTAAGTAAAAATTGATAGGAAATGACCTTTAAACTGTCATTGAATACAAGGCTCAAACTCAAAACCTTTACTTACTTTTTAACACCGTGTTAAATTATCATTTAACCAAAAAAAAAAACTGAAATTAATAAAAAATTATAAATTTAATTATTTAATTGCTATTATACCACATCCGTTAAACTCCTAGTCTGAAAAAAAATAGCTAATTTTCAATACTACCTGTTGTCAATCTTTTTTAAGCAAAAAATACAGGGTTCATATCAATATATCATATGTTCAACAACCACAGATAACAAAAAAATGGACATAAAAAATAAAATTTTTGGGGGTTCAAAAATAAATTTTTAAGAGAGTATATCTTAAAATAAAGAAAAAAAAAATTAAAGAGAATTTTAAAATTTTAGAGGACTACAGCCCCAAGGCCTCACTTGGCTCCACCTCTCTATCAACTTGCTACCAATAACAAATATATACTAATTTTGAAAACTTTTTTTACCAAGAACTGCATTGCCATCATCAACTTGCTACCAATAACAAATGTTGTTTGACAGCGACCATTTTGTTTCTTAAAAATATGTTTCCTAGAGTTGATATATTGGAAGAGCTGTATGCGAAAGCATGCGCCGGCGCAAGAGAGAACCACACATTTTCTTCTGTGCAACACCAAAGATTCGTGGGGCCCAAGCTCGAACCATCAAGCATTTTTGCCACTAGATTTAAGGAAAAGGAAACAAAAAAACCTTTATGGACAAATCACTTTAACTCTACAAACCAACTGAGACCACGTGCGATCACCAGACGCAATGACTTCATCGGTGCACAAAGTAAACATCAACCAACTGCTCATTGATGTGGTCCTGTTGTTGGCTCATTAACCCCACAAACAGTGAACAACTTTGGATCCCCTTCGCAATTTGCAGGGCCTTTATTTACAATGGGAAAAGTCTGGGAAGAAATTATCACTCATTGTTATCTCAAAACAAGTGAGCAACCAATAAATCATGTTCACCAAACTTACAAATATCCAAGGCAACTGAAACAAATTGGGTAACACTCAAATGTAAAAACAAGTTGTTTGTGTATGAGTTTGAAGGCATGCAAAGACAATAAGAAGATTAAGGTTGGGGCAGCTCTGAATAGGAATGAAACTTGTATCATAAAACTGTGATAAAAGACCTAGCCAAAATCTCAACCAGTTGGTTTTCCTGCTTCATTAAGAGAGACCCAAAAAAACAAAGAGCGCTTCAAAGTACTAACAATAATAATGCTTCAAGGATGGAAAACTAGCATTGAAAAAATGCTATCATGGGATATTAGCAGATTGGCCCATCATTGTCCATTGACCAAGGAAATAGCAGAATTATTTACAGTAGAAGTGAGCTAAAGCATAGCTATATGTCACATATTCACAAAAGCTGTATTTACACTAAAAGAAACTCCATTATGTTTCAGGTTTCTCCTTGCAACCCAATGGTGCATGAACCTAACCAACAGAAGGATGAATAACAGAACATGGCTTGCTGTGGAAAGCATCTGTTGCTGTCTTCTTCCCAGTCGCAGAACATGGTTCTTCAGTTTGCTTAACTGGATAATTTATGGTTGAGTTCAATTGGGCGTTAATCCTCCGCACTCATGCTCAAGATGCTGATGTAGAGCCTAACGGGATCTTTTTGGTTCTATTTTTTTTTTTTTCCAACAATTATTGCTGTAACAGATTTGGTTCTTCAAAAACAATCACAGAATGAAGAACTCAAATAGGGCCATTCGGAGATGATCAGCTATTTATAGATATCGAAGTTCTGAAGAGAAGAAAGCCACTGCGCCATACAGTTTGTGCCCTCTGCATGATCAATAAAATTGCAGTGATAAACTCAGCATGGATGACATGAATCAGGTATTCATCAATGTAACGCAACAGATTTGAACCACTCCAGTTTATAATTCAAGAAAGAAAAGAAAAAGAAAAAAGGCATTAACACCAAGAAATGGCAAAACAACTTTTCAAGCAACAAAGCTAAATATCTACTAGTTCATTAACTGGGAGCTTTGCAAGAACCCGAATCAGTTTAATTTAGCTCATTCGACAAGAAGCAATAAGAAGTATGACATATTCAACGGATTTAACAGCCCTTAGACAGGAACATTAGAACTTAGAAAAGTCTACTAATTAGATATCTAATTACATCTGTTGACGGCTATATAACAGTTAAGGGTGATAAATGTTTATCCCTTAGTGGGCGGCCAGAGTCCGCTGCTGGGTAGAGAGCTCACATAAGGCAGATAACCACTTCAAGTAAAGCTCTTCTCTGTAGCCCTATAAGGAGTTACAAGATTGTATGAAATGGATCATGTTATCTTTAGTTTCTTATTAACAGTTTAATATGTGCTTTTCTTCAATTCTCTCTTTTCTTTTTATCTTTTTCCCCAGAATTCACTGGGTCCTAAGAAGCTGATCCTCTCAAATCTCCCCGCCGCCCAAGTCTGTACGCCAAGTGATGGAGGTCATTGTGCTTAACATGGTTAATAAACATCTGCAGAGAGAAGCTACTGCGTCTCCAGAGGTTTATAGTTATCTAGCTCGGAGTCCAAAAACATGTCACTGCTCCTTGGGCGTGTACTCGTGTCTTTTGATGCAATTGAAATTTAGGTTCAAAATGAGTGAAGTGTGCTCTTTAAAACAGGGGAGTTCAAAATTAGTGCTCCATATAAACGCAACAAACTAAGAGGAAAAGAAGCAAAAAGGTAAAACCAAATGCAAAAGCTATAACTCTTACCAGGAGAGAACTCGTTTGTGAGGTTCGTGATGGCACTCAAAAGCTGGTTATTTGAGCTCTCGACCACCTTCTTGCAACCTGGTCTATAGCTAGGAACCAGTACTGCTAAGCCATCATCACTCTCAAAATCAGGTCCATGAGGCTCAAACCATCCAATGGACCATTCCGGGTCATCAGATTCAGACCCTGACAAACAAACACCATCAGATGGTACAACCTCCGCATCAAACTCCCTGTCAATTCTCCTCTCTTCCCTACTCTGCCATTTCCTCTTAACCTTCCTTTGGGACGAGGATATCTTGGTCCCCTTCACAGAAGGGAATTTTACAGTCTCGGGCTCCCTCAGACCAAATCCCCACTCAAATGAAGAATTCAGGGAAGACCCATTTGACACGGGCTCTTTCTCTTTCCCACCCCACAACCTCCACGAAAAACGGGTAAAAGAGACAGCCATAGTTCGAACCCAAATTCGCTACAAAGCTAAAGAATTTTGATGAATCAACGAGTCTCTTTGATGGCAAAGTTTTTTTGGGAAAACAAAAAGGAAGCCACAGACAATTGGGAGCAAAAGAATCGGAAGTGGTGCCTGCCTGTTGCAGTAACCACTATGTTAGACAATGATCAAGATCCTCAATACAGATAGATCAAACAAAGGATAAAATAGTTCAGATAAATCCAACAAACTCATTAATCTCAATCATTGACAAAGAAAAGCCAAAGCTTCAGAAAACTTGAAACATGATTAAATGAGTGCGAAAACTTCCCACTGTTTCTCTTTATACCACAATACTTATCATCACAGTTGAAGAGTAATACTGAAAAACCCAAAAAGGAAAGACCCAGTTCACTGAATTTAGTCTCGCTAGAAAGCTAAAATATTTTGATGAACCAACGATTCCCCTTCGAAGGCAAAATTTTGTGGGGAAATGAAGAGGAAGCGAGAGACGATTGGGAGCAAAAAGAATTGGAAGTGGCGCCTGCCTGTTGCAACAACCACTAAATTAGGCAATGATCAGATTCCTCAACACATCTAGATCAATCAAAAGAAGATGTAGTTCAATTCAATACAACAAACCCATAAATCTCAATCATTAATTAAGAAAAGCCAAAACTTCACAAAACTAAAAGCATGATTAAATGGGTGCAAAAAGTTTCAATCTTTCTCTCTGAACATCACAACAAAATCATCAGAATCACGAAAAATTGGAGTCCATTGAGGTATAAATCATGACCCTCTTCTCAATCAAGTCAGCAAAAATTTTCCGTAAATGGAAACCCCTGAAAATGGAACTCCAATTCAATCAATCTCCAAAAATATCACAATGGACCAACCAAGATTTCCCCAACAAAAGAAGAGTACTTCGATGAACAAAAGAACATGAAGCTGAAGTCTTGAAAAGAGTGTTTTTTCTTCATTTCACAGTATCAGACACAACTCATTGAAAAAAAAGAATGGTAAATCCGTTAATCCAAAATTTCAATCACCGCAAAATGGTCCAACCCTAGAGCACCAACACCAAGTCTTTGCTTAATCAATTTTCAGCAAAAATAAATAAATAAATAAAATTTAGCAAGGAAGAAAGACTTCAAAAAAAGACGACCTTGAGGAAAAAGAAACCCAGATTTCAAAGTGTTAAATGGTCAACTAGTCCCTTATGTCACCAGAAAAACGATACTCCTCACCGGAAAACCGAACATTTCACCGGAAAAAAAACCCAAACTTAAGGCAAAAGAGTGGAATTCTCTCCGAATAGAATAGAAAATGAAAGATCGGTGAGATCACCGAGACAAAACTGGGTTCGAAACCCTTAACTATCTCTCTCTCCCCCTCTCTCTCTCTCTCTGCACTGCAAAAACCAACTGAGAAGCTAGTCTTTTCCGTCCCTTAAAAGACTTCGTTTTCGTCTTTAATTTGTTTTATTTATCTTTCTTTTTTGTTTCGTTTACTTTTGGAATTTTCATGGAAGCAGAGCCAACGGTTAGGATTGGACCGTGCTGTTGTTAAAGCTCCCTCCAATCATTGAATTACTGTTAATTTGAGATTATTAAAATCATGGAGCAAATATCCAACGTTGGTTCGGTGACAACTGACAAGTGGGGATCAGCACCGTCCTAATTTCCTGGCGTGGCTGCTTCTCGCCCAATCTTTGCGTGTTTATACGCCTCACGCTACTGACACGTGTACGTTAGGCTACTCTTAAGATTTTAAAAAAAACAAAATAATGAAATGACCAAGACATAGAAAGAGTGAGTGGAATAATTTAATGACACGTGAAACAAAAAACTATTGAACTATTGAAGCTTTGCCAAAATTGTTTTTTCAAGTGGAATGGAGAGCGGGATCGATAACGATCTTCGAAAGAAAAAAAAAATATATATATATAATATATTATATAAAAAAAAATCCCATATACAAACCCTCTCCAACGTCAACCATGGATAGCACCTCCCCATTAAAATAATTTATTTCTTTTTACAGTAATTTTGTTTGGGGTTTCGATCTTTATCTGTCAGAATAAGTTACGTGACCTGACGGCTTTTTATTTCTACTCATTTACTTATCTATCTCTCTTTTAGTGGACTCTTATGCTGTAAAGAATAAGGGGGATTTAAAATAAGTTAACCTTGAGTTGAACCCATCTTTTCAAGATTAACATTACCATAATAATATATCTTATCAATTTCACTATTAGAATAAGGAGGAGATTTAAACAATTCCCTACTAAATTAGATAATCCCTCTATGTTAGAATCGAGACTTAACTTGATCCGATCCCATTGAATCCTATCCTAATAAATTGCTTTAATCTTCTTCTAAGTGTAGCATAGTATTAATTATTTTTGGTTTATGATAGAAGAGTAGAATCACCAATTCAGTCAAATCATGGGTGTGATGTGTGGTTGAAGGGTTAATAGAAAGGAATTGATTTGAAGAAACAACTTGCGAGTTGCATCATACACTTCCTTGTCTTATGTGTAATTATTAAATTAAACCATCATAAAAAAAAATATATATATATAATATATTATATAAAAAAAAATCCCATATACAAACCCTCTCCAACGTCAACCATGGATAGCACCTCCCCATTAAAATAATTTATTTCTTTTTACAGTAATTTTGTTTGGGGTTTCGATCTTTATCTGTCAGAATAAGTTACGTGACCTGACGGCTTTTTATTTCTACTCATTTACTTATCTATCTCTCTTTTAGTGGAGCTCTTATGCTGTAAAGAATAAGGGGGATTTAAAATAAGTTAACCTTGAGTTGAACCCATCTTTTCAAGATTAACATTACCATAATAATATATCTTATCAATTTCACTATTAGAATAAGGAGGAGATTTAAACAATTCCCACTAAATAGAGAATCCCTCTATGTTAGAATCGAGACTTAACTTGATCCGATCCCATTGAATCCTATCCTAATAAATTGCTTTAATCTTCTTCTAAGTGTAGCATAGTATTAATTATTTTTGGTTTATGATAGAAGAGTAGAACACCAATTCAGTCAAATCATGGGTGTGATGTGTGGTTGAAGGGTTAATAGAAAGGATTTGATTTGAAGAAACAACTTGCGAGTTGCCATCATTCACTTCCTTGTCTTATGTGTAATTATTAAATTAAACCATCATAGTCAACCTACGTCCATCAGGCATATTTATTTTTGGGGCATGTTAGATTAGACGGGGCATGTGCTTTTCTAGGCTTCAAATGTTAATTCCTTAACCTTATCTTTATCAATAATGACACACTATGTTGATTAATGTTTGTTAGAAACTACTTTTTACTTTTGGTAAAATGTTTTGATGTGATATTAAAGTGAAAATAATTGTTAATATTTGATATTTTTAGTTATTTATTAATATTTTTGTTAAAATAAAACAAAAAGAGAAATAAAATAGTATAATCAAACAAAGTCTATGTCCTTTAACTTTTTACATAGATTTTTCACTATTTTCTTAATTTGAACACCTCTTTAGTTCCAGACTCTTTTGTATTATTGACGTGATGTAATTCACGTCAAACTCATATTTGGAGTGTTAGGCTTTATTTGTTAATGTGTTTTTTTTTTTTTTTAAGTGTTTTGATGTGATATAAATATAAAAGTTGTTTTGTATTTTTCAGAGTATTTTATATTTAGATTGTTTATTAATATTTTTATTTAAAAAAAAATAAAACAAAAGATTAAAAAATAAAACAAAAATTTTAACAGAACCGAGCCTAATAAATATTAGACTGGAGACTGGAGTGGGGCTAACCACTTTTTCTTAACTTTATGTATTTGTCCTACTCTAGAATCATGCTAGTGGAAAAACTTTTATCGCCACTAGTTTCTTTTCACTGTAAAGACTAAAGACAACCGAAAGTATTACTAGAGTAATTAATACAGATACTCAGTAATTTCAAGAGAAGATTTTTTTTTTTTCAACTTGAGTTTGAAGGAAAAATGTTCCTTTCGTTATATTTCTTAATATGTTTTTTTAAGGTATTTTTTGTTTTGAATTTGACAAAAAATAAAAGTTCTAGAGATTAAAGTGAAAATTATTTTTTGTATTTTGAATTGGTTATTACCGTTTTTGTTTTAAAAATAAAAAATAAAAAACAAAAAACAAAAAACAATCATATTTGTTAACGATCTTTTGTTTTGTTTTTAAGCCAAAAAAATTAACAAACAAGTCAAACCCTTTTTAAAACATAAAAAATATTTTTACTTATATATCACACCAGAATACGCTCTACATATAAATATTAACAAACATACCTTCATTCAAGATAAGGGTTTTTTATTTTTATTTTTAATTTTAATTTTAAGCATGCGATGTATGACATTATATAAATAATTTTCCAATGCAAAAAATTATTTCCACTCCTGGACCGTAATTTCTTGGCAATCGCCATCCATGTGAGAGTGTTCCACTAAAATTAAATTATTAATTTTATTTGTCAAGATCTTAGAATATCTTTATCTATTATTATTTATTAGCTTGAGAGAATAATCATACTTAAAGGATACGGCAGAAAAGAATATTGGAAGGGTGGGATAGGGGTCGATGACACGTTGACCGTGGAAAAAAACCGACGCAAGAAAAATCATGCGTGCTTTCCCTTTTCTTTTTCTATTTTTATTTTTTATTTTTTTTCAAATTGCCCTTTTAAACATCTTTTACGTTTTCTTTTTCTGCCATTGGAATGGAATCAAATCAATTATGCCTAATCTCTCTTTAATTATGCTGTTGCTGAATTGCTTTGCGGAAATTAGCAAAACAAGCACGACTAAAATGCACTACTACCCGAGAGGTCAATGTCTACTTACATGATTCATTATATAACTTAAATCAACAATTAAGAGAAATGTTAATAATAGACGTTGGTTAAATATTAGTTGAATAATGTTTTATTAAAACGATTTTGGCCTTGATTATCATCTCCAATGTAAACATGTTAACATAACTTTTTTCGTTGTCCGAAAAAAGACACCGCATGTCATATGATGTATCACACTTCATAATTAAAACCTACTTACTATATTTAAGAGAAAGGAATATTTGTTTTTTTTTTTCTTCATTAATAAGCATTTAGAGCTTTTTTAAGTGAATAGAGAGACAACAATTTTAGATTTTTTTTAAGTATTTAATAGTATATATAGTGTCACATCATTTAAATGATATGATAATATTGACAGTATATATATAATTAAATGCAGTAAAATTTAATCTAAATTATAAAATAATTCATCTATATTTATCTTGAAATTGAGAAGACCATGTTCCAGTGCATGAGGGTTGTCGTTGAGTTTCATCTCGTATTCTTCTTTTAAGAGAGGTCCACATTCTCTCTTTTCCCTTTCTTGCCTTTGGCCTTTTTTTTTTTTTTAATAGAAATAAATAAAATAAAAAACTTTATTCCAATTATAATCATTTCTCATTCAATTAACCATGGACTGTGTGCTTTTTTAAATACAATAATTCCTGTCCTCCAATCATCCTAGCTCACTAATCGCTGCATATCACCAATGGTACCCTTTGCATGAGTAGAGCTGTGACGGACGCCCAGCGTCAGTAGTGAGAAAAAATTAAAAAAATCAACTTTTTGATGCTTAAATTCATTTGATCCCTATTTTTTTTTTTTCTAAGGTTATGAAATAAGAAAAAATATTTTTTTTTAACAAAAAACAGGTTCAGGCTTATTTCATCCCCATTTCATAACCTTAAAGAAAAAAAAAAATGAGGATCAAATCTTTCAGCTGTTTTGCTTATGCACAAAAACTCTGATTTTTCTTTATTTTTTCTTTTTTTTTTTTTCCTCGTCAAGCAACGGACTCCTAGGCGTCCGTCCACATATGGACGCCTAGCAGGATCCTTGCATTGGTCCAATAAACCCTAGTTCTAATTTTCATATAGCAAAAAAAGTACCTTTCACAAGAATATAAAATAAAGAAATGTTTGTTTTTTATTTTTTATTTTTATACATTTATTGTTCATCTCCGTATAAGAAATGTACAAATTTATTATTAAATCTATAAATATATCTGTGAGTTATACAATTTAATGGTAATTCGCAAAAAAAATGACACTAAACATATCTGGGTTGAAAAAATTTCCTTCAACCTAATTTGAAAAAAAAAAAATTGTCATTTATTTTTCTAAATTACAAATTTAAAATTCAAATAACAATTTTTTTTTTCTTGTTGTTTTGTTTGGATAATCCAGGCACTTAATAAATTTAATTCTTGGTACCTTCTACTACCTAATTTCGTATAAAATTCATTTCACACAAGTTGCCTTTTGAGAGCCCAACCCAAGAGCACATTTGGGCATAATTGGACCAGGGTTCACCATAGCCCAACCCAAGCTCGAGCCCTAACGGCTAAATATTACTTTTCAAAAGATAAAGATAGTGGATGGTGGATCCAAGGCTAACGTCGTTAACGACTAGCATTCTATCGCCGTCAATCTCCGTTAAATACAATTTCAAATACAAAAAGGCCCTCTCCTAACGGCTCTTTCTGAAACCACTTTGATTTCGGTCTTTCTTTTTTCTCGGATTCACTTCTCTCTCATTCTTCAACGAGAACCCGAAAATTCCAAAACCAGTCAACGATAATTCCTCGTATGATGTCGAATATATAATCTCACAACCAGGTACTCTTCTGGGTCTCCCTTCGTTTTTCTTAAAACTTGTTTGGTTAGAGAGCAATCGCAGGAAAAATAACAGAAATCTTGGGATTTCACTGTCGCATTGTGTTAATTTCTATTGTTTGTGGGTTTTCTTGAGGTAACTTCTTGACCTATGGCAGTCAAAGACGTTGGATCATTTGCTTTACATGAATCAAGAATTTCTGTAAATTTGTAGACTTTCTTTGTTTGTTTGGACACTTTCAGGTTTGTTGGCTTTCTCTGTGTTAGTTCTCTGTTTAGTTGACGAGAAAACCTGGCATTTCTGTAAATGTGATTTTGCTTCTTCATGTTCTTTTGTTCTTAAATAATTAATAACTCAATCAGGTCAGTTTGCTAACGATTGTATTTGGCTCAGTCGAGTGTAGGCCTTAGTTCATAGTTTTCTGGTCCCTGATCAATAGAAAAATGAACATCCAAGATGTTAGTTTCATCCCTGTTCCAGCATTTTCTCAGCAACCAAACAGAGCATTTTACTTTTCATATTCTGAAACTTGTCCATATGAAATGTTGAATATTGAATGTTTCCAAAATAAGCAGGGTAAAACTTCTTTTCCTTATTAGTTATCAAATATTTTTTAAGAAAATTCTGTTCCTTTTTGTTGGGAGTATTTTAGTACGACCAATATGCCTATCGTTGATGCAGAAACCACGATTTTGCCAAGTTCTTCCTTTGCATAACCAAAGGCAATCTTTTGGGAAAACAACGCTGCTCATCAAGCTTTCCTTAGTTACTGGAGCTTCAGACACTAAATAAATTTTGATTGCCAATATCCGATTTATTTGGAAATTTACCTTTTATGACGTGATTTTTGTTCGCAAAGTCAGAATTTCTGATTATCATATATGATTTAATGTTGTTTCCTTTGGTTAAATAATGTACTTCTGTATGTACCTAGTGCCTAGTGGTGCTCTAATCCACTTCAGTTTGTTTTGCTTACAAACAGGCATATTTCTGATTTGTGGTTAGGGAAGGAAAGAAAATGGACAAGGTTTATGAAGAACTAGATGAAGCTAAAGCTGAGATTGAGAAGCTCAGGGCAGAATACAAAAGCAAAGCAGAATTATGCGAGAACTTGAAGAGAGCCCACAATGAACAGCTCATTAAAAGCCAGGAAGCAATTCTGAAAATGGAGAAGCAATCTCAAGAACTAAATGGAAAGGCAGAAGAAGTCACTGTGGCAAAGAAAATGTGTGAGGAACTTAAATGCAGTTTGAATGAAAAAGAATCTGTCATTAAACATTTGAGTGCTGCAAATGATAAGCTTAGAGTTGATTGTGATGAGAAGTCCCTTAAATGGACAAAAGAAAACAGAGATTTGGTGTTGGCTTTAGATGATGCCAATGAGAAGATCATGGATCAAGAGCAAAATATGCGTGCATATAGAGAAGAGATTGAAGGCCTCAAGGGGTGTCTATCGGCTTCACAGAAGAAGTGTTTGGAGGCAGAGAAAAGAGCTAAAGCATCTAAAGAACTGAGAGAAAGGGATGACATGTTGCTCAATTTGGAGGAGGAGAACAGGAAGCTTGAAGATCAGCTAAAGTGGAAAAAGGAGCAATTTGCACATCTACAAGAAGCGCATGAAAAGCTAAAAAATCAGTTCAGGGCCAGTAAGAAGGACTGGGAGCAGGAGAGATCTACATTGCTTGATGAGATTTGTTCACTACAGACCAGGTTAGATTCTCAAACCAGGATCTCAGAAGATCTGAAAAAGAGGTTACAAATGTGCAACCAAGCCCTGACCCATGAAGAAAGCAGGAGAAAGTATCTGGAAGCTCAAGTTTCTGAATTCCAGTCACAATTTGAGAATGCGTTTGCAGAGTGCCAGGATGCAAAATCGCTACTGGAGTGCTTGACCGCGCAAAGGGACAAAGAAATTTCAGCTCTAAGGCTTTCATTGGGCACAAAAGAGACGGATTATAAAGAAATGGAATATCAAGCTGCGAAACTAGAGCAAGAAAATCAAGAGTTGCGGATATCCCTCAGAGAACTGCAGGAAGCTGGAATACAAGAATCAGGAGCTTCATCTTCTCAGGCAAAACTACGAAACAAGCTCAAAAGTTTGGAGCAGATGCACAGAGATAGTACTGCAAAACTTAGGGCTAAAGAAGCTGAATTGAACTCTCAAATGGAAAAGATGGCAGGAGAGCTGAATGGCTGTCGGTCAGGTTGCGACAAAGATGTTGCATTAGAACAACTTAGGGTGGAGTTGGAAGGCTATCAGTCTTTAGCTATGCAGTTGAAGTTGCAAAATGAGGAGATCTCCGTGATGTTACTGGTGTTAAAACTGGGAATTTCTGAGGCTCAGCTGCGGCTTGCAAGCGAAAAGGCTGAAATGGATGTGCAAGACAAAGAGAGAGAAGAGAAGGTTTCCCAATTGATGAAGCAGATGGAGATGAAGAATGCTTCTCTTTCTGCAAATAGGGCTAAAGAATCTGACTTGAGCTCTCAAATGGAAAACATGGCAAGAGACCTGAATGGCTGTCGGTCAGAGTTGGCGGATAAAGATGCTGCATTAGAACAACTTAGGATGGAGTTGGAAGGCAATCAGTCTTTAGCTATGCAGTTGAAGTTGCAAAATGAGGAGATCTCCGTGATGTTACTGGTGTTAAAACTGGGAATTTCTGAGGCTCAGTTGCGGCTTGCAAGCGAAAAGGCTGAAATGGATGTGCAAGACAAAGAGGAGAGAAGAGAAGGTTTCCCAATTGATGAAGCAGATGGAGATGAAGAATGCTGCTCTTTCTGCAAATAGGGCTAAAGAATCTGACTTGAGCTCTCAAATGGAAAAGATGGCAAGAGACCTGAATGGATGTCGGTCAGAGTTGGCGGATAAAGATGCTGCATTAGAACAACTTAGGATGGAGTTGGAAGGCAATCAGTCTTTAGCTATGCAGTTGAAGTTGCAAAACGAGGAGATCTCTGTGATGTTACTGGTGTTAAAACTGGGAATTTCTGAGGCTCAATTGCGGCTTGCAAATGAAAAGGCTGAAATGGATGTGCAAGACAAAGAGAGAGAAGAGAAAGTTTCCCTATTGATGAAGCAGCTGGAGATGAAGAATGCTGCTCTTTCTGCAAATAGGGCTAAAGGATCTGACTTGAGCTCTCAAATGGAAAAGATGGCAGGAGACCTGAATGACTGTCGATTGGGGTTGGAGAATAAAGATGTTGCAATAGAAGAAGCTATAGGATGGAGTTGGAAGGCTATCAGTCTTTAGCTATGCAGTTGAAGTTGCAAAATGAGGAGATCTCCGTGATGTTACTGGTGTTAAAACTGGGAATTTCTGAGGCTCAATTGAAGCTTGCAAATGAAAAGGATGAAATTGATGTACATGACAAGGAGAGAGAAGAGCATGTTTCCCTATTGATGAAGCAGCTGGAGATGAAGAATGCTGCTCTTTCTGCAAATAGGGCTAAAGAATCTGACTTGAGCTCTCAAATGGAAAAGATGGCAGGAGACCTGAAAGCCTGTCAGTCTGAGTTGGAGAGTAAAGATGCTGCACTAGAAGAGCTTAGGATGGAGTTGGAAGGCTGTCAGTCTTTGGCTATGCAGTTGAAGTTGCAAAATGAGGAGATTTCTGTAATGTTACTGGTGTTAAAACTGGGAATTTCTGATGCTCAATTGAAGCTTGCAAACGAAAGGGCCGAAATGGATGTGCATGACAAAGAGAGAGAAGATAATGTTTCCCTATTGATGAAGCAGCTGGAGATGAAGAATTCTGCTCATTCTGAGGCTCAATTGAAGCTTGCAAAAGAGAAGGCTGAACTGGATGTGCATGCCAAAGAGAGGGAGGATAATGTTTCTTTGTTGATGAAGCAGCTGGAGATGAAGCACGCTGCTCTGTTTAGAGCTCAGAAAGATACTGTGGGAGAAAGTGAGACGACTGAATCTTTATTAAAGAGGATTGAGTCCTTGGATGAGCAGCGACTTTTGATGCAGAAAGATCTTGAGAGGTACAAGGAAATGCTCGAGGAATCATCCAGGTGTCAACTTCGCTTGAAAGAACAAGTTTTGCAGATGGAGAGAAGTTCAAAGGAGAAACTTAGAGAAGTTTGTGATGCCTTGGAGAGGGCAAATGCTGAATATGCTGAGAAAATCTGTGAAAATAATGAGATTGATTTTGAATTGCAGATATGGAAATCAATAGCTGAACGTTTGAAATGTGATCTTGAAGAAAATCATGCAATGCGGAAAGAGCTAGAAGCTTCTCTTCTCTCACAAGTAGATGTAGGGGAAACGATCAAGCAAGAGAAGAGTAACCTTATCCAGATGTTAGAAGAGAGAGACCGAAGAATAGATGATCTCCAGCAACAGATTGTGTTCCTGGACCAGAAGCTTGGCGCAAGGGAAGCAGAAGCTGCTAGTTTTGCAGGAATGGAGACAGAAATGTCCTTTGAGCCAGAGAAAGTGAGCCTTTTCCATACTACGAGAGAGAAGGACAAGGTTTTAGAGCAACTTGAGAAAGAGGTTGCGTGGCTGGAGCAAGAATCATTGAGAAGAGAACTTGAAAGTGCTGTGCTTTCACAGATGGTGGCAGAGAGAACATTTGGGCATGAGAAAGAGAAACTTATCCGCCAACTAGAAGATAAAAACCAGAGACTAGATGATCTCATGCAACAAGTGAAGTCATTGGAACAAAAGTTTAATAGCTCATTGATCTCTTTTGCTTCACAGCTTGCTAAGAAGCAGGCAGAGATTAGTTTGGTCCATGAAGCTTGGGAGAGGCTTACTGCAGCCGAGATACTGACTGTACTTGAAGTTGAAGAGAAGAAGTTGATGATTGTGGAACTTGAGGATGATATCAGTAATATGCACCAGAAACTGGAATTGCGGGAAAAATCCTTCTGCCATTCAAGACAGCAGGCACTGGAAATTGAAGCTGAACTGGAAGCAAAACAATTGGAAATGAAGAATTTGACTACCCAAATGGAGACAAAGCTGAGAACTTCAGATGCCTTAGTTAACGAGCTTAAGAACGAAAAAAGAAGTTTACTGGAAGATGCCACGAAATTGTTGTCAGATAGGGAAAACTTGTTGGGTTTTATTGCGGGATTGGGTGATGGGATCAGTGAGTTCTCCACAGCAGACTCAGAACTGATGAGTGGTTTGAGCCGGATGGTGCAATCTTTTGACAACAATGGTTCAGGAATGGTTTTGAAGGAGGATGAAGAGCTCTTTCAGTCTGTCAAAGAGAACTGCAATATCCATTCTTCTCCAGCGACAAAGAAATATGAAGTCATTTCTGATGGAAGACTGCCATTCAGAGAGTGCAACCATTAACTGCGGAAAGAAGCTACGTATAATATAGCTATTGCTTCCTCGTATACTTGTTTCAGGCTTTCAGCGTGGATTCCTTTTAGCTTGTATATGACTGATTTGCGCATGTATTTGTTTATATTTCTGCCAGTGACAAATTACCACAAATTCAGATTTATTTGTTTGATGGGTCAGAATGTTTCTTGTAACTTCAACTGATATTAAAAGAAGTTGATTTTACTTCACGATATCATGTACATTTGCATAGTATCTTTAGCTCTCTTCTTACATGGATGTATGCTTTGGTAATCATTCCTGCAAATTGTTGAATAATTCTTACTTACTTCTTTTGGGAGAGGGGGTTAAAAATGGTTGGAATATGCTAGAAAAGCTACCAAAATCCCTCTCTCATCCCTCCAAATATCACCATCACTATTGAATCTATAGATTTATGTGAGTCCCATGTATGGTGATGATTATATTTGAATGGATGAGAGAGGAATTTGGATAGCTTTTTTAGCATTTCCCAAAAATGGTTAATATTTTTAGGACTGAGTGGATACTTCAGAACAGTGTATCCTGATAACAACAACAATATTTGCTTAGAAATATCCCTCGAAAGGCCATTGATGACAGATGAAATTGAAAAATGTGGTATAGTAACCAAATATTTGTTTAATGGTATGAATGAATAATATAGCAAAACAATATGTGTATCATAAAGATACAATAAATCAATAGATGATTTGAGTTGATAACATTATGACACTCTCCCTTGCAGTACTCAGTTTCATTCCACTTTAAATGCATGACTAAACACCAGAGGGAGAACTAATTCTGCTTGCCCCTGCTAGATGATCCTTGTTTCTGAGAAAATTCTGATAGTCCCTGCCTCAAAGCTCTAAGGTCTACCCCATTACCGACCAATATGCTTGTTACACCCATTTTTGATACCTGTAAATATCATTGCAGGAGACTATTCATTGAACAAGAGACGTGGAACAATTTTCTGCATAATTACTTGGGATGCATGAGATGCTTAAAAGATTTTTCTTAACCTATGATATGGTAAACAGTTTTCAAAACTAACAGGGTAGGGAAGGAGCAACTTTACCGCTTCAATGTTCCTATTCTCATCATCAAAGAAAAGCATTGAAGTGAAAGGTACCCCAGTACTTCTATGAATTCTTTGGAAATGCTCTGTTTTGTGACTCCAACTGGAAAAAATTTCCTGCATAATAATCAGCAATAACAATTCTTTAGAAGAGATAAGCAGAACAAATTGCAAAGCCTTTTTATTTTCCTTGACAAATAATACTTTCAAATAAATAGACAATGAAAAGCAAGATATGGACGATAAAGATGAGAGCAACAAGAAATCAACCATCTTGCAGATACTAAAAAGCATCTGTTATATGAAGATGGCAACTAGTATTTGAAATCATCACACAGACCTACCAAAAGAATAGCCTTTTCATCTTACATAAAATAACTATGTGAAAGGGTTACTATTAGGAAGAGGCTATTGAGTTCCAAATGACTTTTAAATTTAGCCTTGGAGGCTCACCTGGGCCACAAACATGGACTGGATGCCCAATTTATCAAGAAATGCTTTGGCTATCTCAGGAGTTGGTGATCTAGAAGCAATAGCCACATTAATTCCACTGTCCTTGAGTGCATATAATATGCCTCTGGCCTGAGGATACAGATTCGGAGTGTCATCCTCATATCTGCACTCACTGTCAATTAACGATGAATGTTATTAGTACTAATTATCAAGTTTCCTTTTCAATTTAGCAGGAAATCAAGCACTCCCAATCATTTGTAGGATATCAGTTCGTAAAAGATAGTTTATAAGAGTACCTTGGGATATAAACCAGGGCAACAAATGTCGAATGCACAGTCTAGATATGCATTCATGCATAAAAGCGATCATGATTTTAATTTTCCAAAGATCATACTAAAACAACGCTCTAAATAATGTTTATTTTCAGCATTGGAATTTGGAAAGATTAATCAATTTGGTGCAATATTTTAGGAAGAAAAACGTGTAGGCTCTTGCAAGTAAAAAGTCAATCATGCTTCCCATAACCCAATGAGCAATGATTTTAATTCACTCTTTCCTTTACAAATCAAAAGGATGACCATAAACCATACTAATCATCCAACACACAAATCGGGACAAACATAAAGAATGGTATCTACCATATGCATTTCATGCACCAACGTCACAGTAATGTTAATCAAATTTCACCAAAGTTGCCATCCTTATCATAAAAACCAACAATTTCAAAAAAAAAGATCCCATTCGCTGTTTTAACGGTCTAAGATTAAAATGGCCTGATTCTCTATCACACCCAAGAAAAAAACTCTATAATTTGTGTCCTCGAACGGCCATTTACTTGTAGATTTACAATGGGTACCAAGATTTGCAGAAGAAGAAGCCGTACGACAACTGACAGCATCCATATATACGCATACAAGCACACATGTGATATGTAGGTGCACAGAACAAGCTTAAAGAATCAAAAAATTAAAATTTATGGCTTTTTTGATAATGGGTCATAATCCAAAGCCAAAGCTGCAGCAACAGTTATCAACATAAGAGATTAACAGCAAAATAGAGAGGGAGTTGATAATACATATACCAATAGAAAGGCCAGAAAGTATAGTCGAGATCGAAGACGACAAGGCGAGGACGGTTCTGATGGAGCCCGATTATCTGCAGTGCCTCGTTCTTCACCTTCTCGTCGTCTTCCATGGTAAGGCCTTCGCAGCTGTGTGGACAGATTTCACCTTGCTTGGTTAAAACGATTTGACACGAGGGAACTGTCGTCGTTCACTGTTCAAGCAATTTTTTGTAGCGGATTTTTTCGTTTTAAAGACGACCCTTTTCGCCTTCATAGATATGCCGTGAGTAAACGCTTTTCCTAAGATGTTTTCTAAATTTTCTAATGTTTGGTGCGATTGACTTTTTAAAGTCCATAGAAAATGAGATATTTAAGAGTATTAAATTTAAATGCTATTCTTCATGTCTGCTTTATATTGATTGATGTTGTGTATTCTAAATTTTTAAGCAGTTTTTTATATCAATTACTTAAAAATATAAAAATAAATAATTATTTAAAATATATAACATATATTTAAAATATGTGTAAATAGTATCATTACTCAAAATGTATATATATTTTAAGGTTATGTTTATTTTAGCATAAGAAATTTTATGTTGTAAAATGTTTTTAGTTGAAATATTTTTTGGAAAAAAAATGGTTATTTTTCGCTGTTTGTTTTCAAAACGTTTTGAAATAAATTTTTTGTGTTTGGTATGTATAAAAAATTGTCAAATATTTCTTATATTTTTATATAATGTAAGGAGCTGCGAAGAAAAAAATAGACAATAAAAAAAGTGTGAGAATAAAATATCTTCGAAACAATTGAGATCTGAACTATTTCTATTTGTAGGAATAGGACTCAAGAGTTGCTTGCTGTTTACGAAAAGGCTTCGGGGCAGAAATTAAACTTGGAAAAGACTTCAATTTTCTTTAGTAAGGGTACCAGTAGTGATGTTAAAGAGCAGATTCTTTCCCAGGCTGGGGTTCAAGCAGCTACATGTTTTGAATCTTATTTGGGTCTCCCAGCTATGGTAGGGCGTTCGAAAAATCGTACGTTTAAAGGCATAAAGGAACGTGTGTGGAGCCGGATTAATGGATGGAAAGAAAAATTCCTATCGCAGGCAGGTAAGGAAGTCCTTATTAAGGCAGTTCTACAAGCAATCCCGACTTACTGTATGAGTGTCTTCCAGCTGCCTAAAGCTCTCTGTCGTGAAATCAATTCTTTATTGCTTAGATTCTGGTGGGGAGCAAAGGAGAATAAAGCCAAAATTTCCTGGATGAGCTGGAAAAAATTGGGCCGCTCCAAGGCTGTGGGTGGTTTGGGTTTCAGAGATCTAGAATGTTTCAATAAAGCTCTGTTNTAAAGCTCTGTTAGCTAAGCAAGGGTGGCGTCTGATACAGCAGCCTGATTCCCTGGTAGCACAGATTTTCAAGGAGAAATATCATCCAAATGGATCTTTCTTGGATTCGACTGTAGGGAAAAAACCTTCATATGCTTGGAAAAGTATCTGGCAAGCAAAAGATTTTCTCGAGAATGGATTGGTCTGGCGTGTAGGGGACGGATCCTCTATCAGGATCTGGGAGGATAAGTGGCTTCCTCACCCTGTTCCTCATGCGGCGAGCTCGCCAAACCAGGAATGGAATCGAAATGCTAGAGTTCAGGCCCTTATTGATGACAACGTTGGTTGGTGGGATGTTCGTCTTATCAAGGAGCTTTTCACAAGTGGGGTTGTTGAGGAGATTTGTAGTCTACCTATCTGCCCTACTAGATTGCCGGACAAACTTATTTGGTGTGGGACTTCAAATGGAAGCTTCTCTGTGAAGAGTGCTTATCATATGGGCAAGCAGTTATCGATCCAAGCTATAGGGGAATGCTCTCGAGCTTCGGAAATAAATAAACTCTGGACCTCTTTGTGGGCGTTAAATGTACCAGGGGTGGTGAAAGTTTTCTTATGGAAGGCTTGTCATAATTTGCTTCCTACTAAAGCCAATCTATTCCATAGAAAGGTGACAACTGACCCTTTGTGTCCGATTTGTGAGGTGGAGGTGGAGACTACGTTTCACATTCTGTGGGGTTGCCGGTCCGCTTCTGATGTTTGGGGTGTTTGTCCTAGAAAGATACAAAAGTGTTCCAGTAGTGGTTTCGATTTTGTTCAGATTATTGATGAGCTTTTGCATAAGCTGGACCAGGAAGACTTTGAACTCCTAGCCACTGTTGCTCGGAGAATATGGCTTCGCCGCAATTCTGTGGTCTTTGGGGGTGTTTTGCAAAACCCAAATTGCCTGGTCACTAGTGCGATGGAGGCTTGTACAGCATTCTATGGGGCGAATATGAAGGGTGATAATCAGGCGGTATCCTTGCACAATCCTATTGTTCCTCATTGGAAGGTTCCTCCGGCTGGGGAGTATAAGATCAATTGGGACGCCGCTCTTGACAAATCTAGGCGAATAATGGGGGTGGGTGTC
>FXXK01000287.1:280012-299678 GCA_900184695.1 Betula pendula
GAATCGAAATAAAATGAAGATCCTTTTTTAGCCTGATCTACTTCTTATTAAGCTTTATCCATCACCTTCGACGATTTATCCTTTTATCTTCCCCAAAATGTAACCTCAGCCCTTCCACCGCCACCATTTCGTCTCCTTGGAGTTGCCGTAATGCCTCATCCTTTTGGATATGAGTTAGGTATCAGTTTTGAATTTTGTTGAAGCTTGATCTATCATCTTCGATTAGTTTCACCACTAACGCTCCCCTCCACCATCTCCATCGGCCTCCCTGCAGCCCGTATAGCCACCTCACACACTTCATCATAGCTGTCACACGCCTCCTTGTGGTTTTCACGTGAGGGTGCATGGATCCCACAAGTCACCATATTGCCTCTTCTATTGCGTGTTTTTTGGCTTGGACTTTATGTTATTTTGCCTTCCTTTTGTAGCCTTTGTTCTGGTTATGTTGTACTTTTTATGCATTTACTTCGTATTTCCGTTTGTGTGTTGTTTGTGGGTTTAAATCTCTTGGTATTTTACGATCACTTATGTTGGTTCAGATTCTTTGTTTATGGAGTTTGTTATCCTTAATGGCAAATCATTTATGTGTACTGTAGTATCTCCCCCCTTAACCTTTTCTTAGTGGTTGTTGTCTTTATCTAGCAAGGGCACATGTGGGGTTGAAAGATATTGTGAGGGTCATGTCTTTATTTGTGTCCATTTTTGAGGTTCAGATAAAGTTGAAGGGTCTCGTGACGATCATATCCCTACTCGTATTATTTATTTTGGTCATTTAGCCGCTTTATGTTATATCTTTCTTGTCTTTTGTTCAAGATATAAAGGTTCAAGTATTTTATGGTTCATTTAAGATCATAATTAGACCGATTGCTTATTTTTTGTTTACATTTTTGTCACTATTATTTTTGTTTGGGTCCGTCATTTGGGAGCCCATGCAAATTTCGTTGTGACCCATATTTACGTAATGGAATGTATTTTAAAAAAAAAAACAAAACAAAAAGAAAGGAAAAGTAAAATGAAGAGAATCCTAATCTGATTTTCGGCACATTTTGGCTATTAAATTAAGGTTTGGGCATTTTAAGTTTAGGCTTGAACAGCTACGCTTATGGATGCTAGAACCCAATCTGCATGAATTTTGAGAGTTCAAAGTTGGTCAAAGCCCTATGTAGCCCATTAAAAAGGGCAAGGGCCAAACGCTTTTCTTAATCTTCTAAGGGTTCATTTGGGTATGCGATTTCAAAATGTACGATTTTTAAAATTACGATTTAAAAATGTGTAATTTAAAAACGTGATTTTTAAAAATGCAGTTAAGCGTTTGACAAAATTAAATCGTAATTTTTTAAAAACTCAATCTATTCATTTTTTACGATTTGGTTTAAAATTGCATTTATTAATTACGAAATTACAATTTCAAATACATCCTAAATAGGAAGAGACTGAGATAAAAGAGATAGCATATATAGATAGATAAACAATTTTTAATCTTGAACAATAGAGGGGGGGATGGAGAGCCATAACTACCACTTGGGAGCATTTCAAAGTGAAATTTGTGAGCTTGAGATAACCGCCAATGATGCAGCCAGAGGGGCAGCAAGAGCCGCCAGAAAGTTGGGAGAAGGGAACTAATTTGAAAAAGAGCTTTCAAAATATTTTCGTTAGGATCACAGCAAATAGCAGCTTGGGCCGCCGAGAAAGTGGAAAGTGATAAGTATGTACCACCGTTTTGGAGTATTTATTAATTTTTGTTTTTTTTGTTTTTTTGTTTTTTTAAGTCACGGCTTTTGTTTTTGGGTGACAGAAGTATATGCCTAATTTAAACACATAAACGTGAGGAAAAATAATGGAACACATATAGGATCGTCAAGCACAAGACCGACACGTGGCCAGAAAATAGACATTCTTCGGCGAATATCCTTTCTTGCGCGTATATCTAGCGCACCACAGACGAATAGATCTTTTTTCTCCTTCTACCCCCCATATCAAAATTGAAAATAGAACCAAAAAAATAAAAAAATCAGAAGCCTGGGAATTTCTGATTTTTCTTCTTCGCCACGAGGTAAATTTTTTTTGGAGTTTGGCTTCCATTTGATTCTGTTTTGTCGATTTTTATCTCGAATTGACATGGTGATTATTTTGTTGCTCTTTTTGTGAATTATTAGTCGGAATGCAATATAGTTCAACAACTTGTGCGACCCCAATTTTTTTCTTGATTGAGGAAATTGGGGGTGTGCTTTGAACGGTGGGGTTTCATTAATTTATGTATGTAAATTTGGATGGTGAGCGCCCAAGAATTGACATTTCTAGGGTTTTCTAAGTGCCCCTACTGATATGTTTTAGAAGGTCTAATCCAAGCTGATAGTTTGATGTGCATGGTGTCAATTCTATAACACATTATATACGTATGAATGTATGTGTGTATGTATGTATCCCCACAGCTCACACACATTTAATCTAGGCAGAACATCATTTTTTTTTCTTAAAAAAAGAAAAATATTCGTGGCTTAATTCCCAAATCGATGAAATGAATGGGTTGTATCCTCCACTTTTCAAGACAATTTGATGGTACTATGCAGTGCATCCACATTGGTTCTTCTATGGTAGTTTAATTATTTTTCGTTTATTTTCCTTTTTGGGTTAATGGATGTAGTTAAGAGAGTTTGGCATGCGCCTGGGTCTATATGCTTTAACCTTTTGATGCCATCTGAAATTTTTTATTTGCTATAGCAGGTTCTTGAGTTGTGAGGTTCTCAAAGTCTATCTGGGTTATGGTCCCTTGATCAAAATCAATTTGCGTTGTAAAGGCTACCTGAATCCAAGTAGTGTCATGATCTTGGGTTACTAATCGTGCCTTCTGACCCACCAGTTTCAATCTGGTAATGGCTCTTACTGGTTATTTGCAATTGTCCCATGAATTGGGACTTTGCGGGAATCAGAGGTGCAATAAACAATACAAGGTACTTAATTTATTTTGTTTCAATTTTTTCGAGTTCCCTTTTATGTTCAGCAGCTATGTTTTTATTCCTATTCTGAAGTTATTGTTTGTTTACAGAGTGTAATAGGAAGGGGCAAGCTACATTTGTTAAGTGCTACTCTTTCATCACGCGTGTCGGTATGATTTTTGGTTCAGAACTTTAGAACCACTTGTCTTTTGCTGCTTCCAATATTGTGTTCCTTTCAGAGCAACCTGACGTATGTTGAAGCATGAATCAGTGATGAAGTATTATTGTCATCTAAAACATGGACAAACAAGTAGTGCAATGTTCAACATGAATGATGCATCTTTTAAGTGTTAACTAGTTAGATGCTTTATTCTACTTAGAGGTTATTCTGGAAATCGGCGAGACTAATTGCTGACGGGCATTGTGGTGATCACATGCTAGCATTAAACACTTCTTCTCCAGTGAATTTTAAACCTTTTGTTCGCTATATTATCACTCAAATTACTACTTCATCATTTTTCAAGTGTTAGCTCTCGCTTAGTAAATTCTGGTATATTGATATTTACTATTGAGGTTTAAAGACCTATGTCTGGTACAGTGTAATTAGTGTATGTTTTTAGCACCTTGCTGATGAATTTATTAGTTAGTTTTTCTTTGTTAATTTCTAATTCTGAAGTAATTGTACTTTGTTACATCGTGCTGTTTTGTGTGGCTAGATATATGGTATCTTCAATGTGTATATAAGAAATTGAATGGAAACCCAGACTCTTATTTTAAAAGCAGAAATGTAGCCTATTTGTTCTTGCTAAATTTGATGTTGTGATTGCGTGCTAGCTGTTGTTTTTCCACCCTTTAAATGGTTGCCTAGATGTATTCTAATTGATGCTATTAGCATTGATGACTCTGTAAATAATGTGAAAAAAAACTTTACGTATATCTGTTCTGTTACAGTTTCAGCGACATGAATCTTGGAGCTGTTGCCTTTTGGACACTGCATACAGGCCAATACATTCTTTACCTAGCAGATGCAATGCTTTTAAATGCCGTTCTTTTCTAAGACCAGGCCAACCATTTGAACTCCCTAGTATGAAGACTGTTGCCATGGCAGTGACGAGGTAAATTTGTCTTCAATCAATTAGCATTCATTCAATAATTTTTTGAATTCAATAACTTGCTGCCTTTTTAGTCTTTAGTTTTCTATTGGGTCTATCCTGTAGAGCTACTCAAATTGGACTAGTTGATTGATTCTGTGGTAAACCTAGTTGGTTACTTTGAATTAGGTAAATATTTAGTTTAAACTGCACTCAAATTTAGAAATTCTGTACAGAGCAGTTGTGTTACCAATTATAGCCCTTCTGGGATGTAAAATATATCTTTTGTATGATCATAGTTTCAATTTAATTAGGCTTTTCTGTAAAGATATATGAACCTCTTGCAATGATGTCGATATAATAGCAACTGCTCAAACATGTAAGCTAAAGTATGAAAAGCTATATGGATATAGAGTTGAACTCTGATCTTATTTTTGAGCGTCTAACATTTTTTAGAAGGTAATATTATCTGCTTTGTGTTCAGTTAGTCTGTCTAAAAAATGTGGTCTTATGTTTCCATTAGGAGTATGTGAAATCAAATCTTGTCATCCCCAATATTTCATGTTTCTTTTTTATCACTATGTTCTTGTAAATGTAGTAATCATTTAATTTTTTGTATTATGCAGGTCATATAATGTCTTAGAGGGTAGTCCTCTTGTACTTAAGTTGGTTCCAGCAGTTGGTATTATTATTTTTGCTGTATGGGGCATTGGGCCTCTTTTGTGTCAGAGCAGAAACATACTTCTTCATGTATGTGCAATATTTTGAAGTTTTCATTTTCATGTCATTTACCATGATACAATCAAATATTCTTTCTGTTCCCATATTGAGTTGATGCCCTGATAAATATCCTGCAGAAGAATGATAATAGTTGGAAAAAGAGTAGAACTTATTATGTCATGACCTCGTATCTTCAGCCTTTGCTGCTATGGACTGGAGCAACACTAATTTGCAGGTGAATCTATCAGGACGTGTTGAACTAGGAGAGTTTTATATTCTTATCCTTGAATACTGGATTTATTTACCAGATATACTGCTCACAGTTCTGTTTCTTGCAGAGCACTGGATCCAGTAGTTCTATCTACAGAAGCTAGCCAGGTTGTTAAGCAACGTCTTTTGAATTTTGTGAGATCATTGTCAACTGTACTGGCCTTCGCCTATTGTTTATCAAGGTGGGTGTATTTTCTACATTTTTCTTGGTCTTTGAAAACCTTGATGAGGTTATCACTCAACCTTGTTTAATAGTCTAAAACCATTGAGCTGCAGGTGGGGTTCTATTGGGACTTATTAAGGTTGAATAGTGAATTGCAATGACCATTACGTGAAATATGTAATGGTCAAGCAGTTTGCATATCCTCACTTTCCTTTTACTAAAGATATTTTTTCTGCTTCTTTTAAATTTACGGCAATTCTGCCACTATTTGTATTGCTGCTTCATTGGCGCCAATTATCCTAATATTTTCAGGCAATATGGATAATGTTTTGCCTAGTTTACTGGCAATTACTTCCATGACAACTAAACCATTTATAATTTTTTTCTGTGCAGCGTGATTCAACAAGCACAGAAATTTGTCATTGAGACTAATGACTCTAGTGACTCTAGAAATGTAAGTGTGTCAATGCTATATAATAAGGATTCTTGCTTTGGTTGTTTAATTAGATGTAGTAGTACTATAGTGGTGCACCGAAGGGAAAAACTTAAGAACATGGTGAAATTAATTGAGCATCAGAACTCTAAGCCACCACTTCCTGCATTTTGTCTTTTTTTTTTGCCTATTTGAGTTGCCTTTTATGCTTTTCAAGTTATACTTCTATTAGATGTCCTATCATTATTTTCGAGCAAGATTGTCTTTTATATTTACTTACGCCTTGTAGAAGAGGCAGAGATGTGCTAGCAATTTGCTTTATAAACTGTAATTACATGCAAGGTATCACATTAGCTTTACCGCACCTTAGTAAGGTATCACATTAGCTTTACTGCACCTTAGGTGCTATGTGATCACCTATTGTGCTTAAAATTGTATTGACACTCTTCAAATATCCTACCACTGTTCATCACACAGACCATAATCACATCTGACATATTTTAATTTCATATCTTCTAGGTCATATTACAGTTGAATATCAATTTCTTAATTGATGCGTATACTTTTGGTACCCTTTTGTCCTGCTTAATAAACATAATTAGGGAGACCTTCTGAAAATACATAATGCCATTTCTCTTTGTTTTTGTTTTTATTTGATTGCTTGAGGATGTAATTATTCATTATATTACTAGAGTAAATGCATATTCTACAATGTAAATACTTGCTGTTTGGGCAGATGGGATTCCAATTTGCAGGAAAAGCTGTATACTCTGCAGTATGGGTTGCAGCTGTCTCATTGTTCATGGAGTTGCTGGGTTTCTCTACCCAGAAATGGTTGACTGCTGGAGGTCTTGGGACTGTCTTGTTGACTCTTGCTGGTCGTGAGGTGCAACCCTAATCATCGCCCTTTTTCTTTTTCTAACTATTATTATTAGTAAACTATTTTATTTGTTGCAATTTTTGATATCTATTTGTTTAATACTTCTAGATATTCACAAATTTCCTTTCAAGTGCTATGATTCATGCAACGCGGCCTTTTGTTGTGAACGAATGGATTCAAACTAAGATTGAAGGCTATGAAGTTTCTGGTACCGTTGAGGTTTGTATTTGAATGTTGAACATGTACCCTAAAGAGCAAGTGGCTACAAGAAAAGGACCAAAAGATAGATAATATTATATCTGCATACAGATTTTGATGTTTTTCCCACTACTAATGAATACATAGAAAATTACAGTGAATGAACACACTGGTTACATCAGTGAGTTGAAACGGCATACTTTATTCAGAAAATTTTCTTCTTTGAATTTTGATAGTTTTTATTCCTACAGCATGTGGGTTGGTGGTCACCAACAATTGTGAGAGGTGAAGATCGTGAAGCAGTTCATATTCCAAACCATAAGTTCACAGTGAATGTTGTGAGAAATCTCACTCAAAAATCTCATTGGCGTATCAAAACACACCTAGCCATTAGTCATTTGGACGTCAATAAGATTAATGTGAGGAGATTATCTATCCTTTTATACGTATTATAGTTGCTTTTTTTGCTGCCATTGGATTTTTATTTTATTTTTTGTCTGTGATTAATTGGTTTGTCTGCTCTTTGCTTGCAGAGTATTGTCGCTGACATGCGCAAAGTCTTGGCAAAGAATCCACAAGTTGAGCAACAGAGGTTGCACAGAAGAGTGTTTCTGGAAAATGTTAACGCTGAAAACCAGGCTCTTTTGGTTAGTGCTAAAAATCTAAATTATTGTACAAGTTGATTATCTTATGTTTTGTTTCACTCTTCATTATCTTTTGAGTCTCCACTTTTTTATTAAAACAGTTTTATGATTATCATAGTAATTGAAGTGTTTGTGTAATCAATTGTATATATTGGCTGTACTCCTTGTCTAGGTTCCAATAAATAGGCGTCTGTGTTCTGTTGTGGGAATTAAATTTTTTCCCCATCTTTCTTTGTTGCTATGGATGGCTTTTGAAATCATGCTGCAACCTATAGATTCTGATGTGAATTGAGGGAAGGAAAACAAAAATAGACAGCAACCTGAGCACATACTTGAATGAAAATATTTATGAAAGGATTTATAATCTTTAGATTTATGTAGTTATGATTCTTTTTTTCATTTTTGTTTATTAAGACTTAATTTGTTTCAATGGCAAACTTTCTCCTAACAAAAATGATTTCAACTTAAAAGTACTTTTAGAAAAAATAAAAAATAAAATTGGAAAATGATTTGTTTTATATTGTTTAGTTGAGATTCTGACAAAATTTTCTAGTATTTTGTGACACCAAAAATCTCTATCTTAAAATCAATAAGCACTCACAAAATATTGGAAGATAGTGGTGGTGGGAGTGCCCTGTTGGGGGGGGGGGAGGGTGTGTGGGCAGGGCATGGGGGAGTGAGGGGTAGATAAGAAGGTGGTGGCAGTGCGTAGGAGTTGCACAAATACAAAAAAATACGAAAAACATTTTTCATAAAATCTTTGGCATTGAAACAAACGGATCCTCAGCTTTTGCCATGTGATTCACTTTCTGAATTGATGGTAGTGCTAGTTGATGAATTTCATATTGTTTCCACAGTTAGTATCACAATTGTTTCTTATATTGACTTCGTAAGAAACTAGCGAAAAGGCATCTTATAAGATTGACCAATTAGATTTATGAGAGAAAATATATGCTTAGTGATAGTGCTTTCTAATATTAAAATGTGGTATCATTTTTGTACACATACGTATATAGTTATATATTTGCTATTTAAATATTTGTGTTGTATATTTACAGATATTGATATCGTGTTTCGTGAAGACTTCACATTTTGAAGAGTATCTATGTGTTAAGGTAAGATAATTTTTCTCCAGTATTGTTTGACACATAGAAACTTTGGCCTGCTTGGTAGGATTATCAATGTGTTTGAATCCATCGTGCAATAATAACAGTAGTAATGCAATGTACCTGACAATTCAATAGAGAGAATTCAAAACTTATTAGCATTCATAAGTCTTCTTTGCGCCTCCTGTAATGACCCAGGAAAAGCGCTAGTCACTCTAAAAGAACTAGTCAAGTTACAATTAGAGCTCCCTAATCGCTTATAAAATCCAGTCTCACCTAGTAAATAACGAATGTTGATTTAGCACCCATAACACCTTTATAATCCAAATTCATTTAGGGTTACACCCCTCTGCGCTTTTTTCTTTATACATTACTTAAAAAAAAAAAAAAAAGTTGATTCATATTCTCCTATTCAAAGTCCTAACGTTCTCGTCAAGATTCATGCCATGCGGTGCATCAGCACCGCATGGTTACTAAGTTACTTTGATACCATTTATAACAACCCAGAGAAAGCGCTATCATTCCAAAAAGACTAGTCAAGTTGCAATTAAAGTTTCCTAAAATTGCTTATAAAGCCCAGTTTCACCTAGTAAGAAACTAATGTGAGACTTAGCACCCATAGCACCCTTTTAATTGACCCACTCAACGTGGCCAATTCATCTTCCCAATGTAGTGAACAACACAAAATGTCTTTAGTCTAATAGTTCAAAACTGAGCCAGATGCATGCTTTATTTTTTTGATATTTTGTGAGGTTTGGTAATATCTGTAATTTTTTGTTAATAAGCCCACACGTTGTGTAATAAGAGGTGGGCTGGGGCTTATGATCTTAATATATTGTAACTTGTGGGTGCACAGGCAAATTGAAGAATGATAAATTATGTCCAATTTTTGGATGAGTATTTATGGATAAGCTTAAGGGTTACTTCTTTGGGATAGGCCACTACCCAATCACCATGCTTGGAAAATGGAAAAAGGCAAGAGTGGAAGGACATTGGGGGGGGACTAGTGAACTATTCCATTGATTAGGTGGTCTTTGTCAAAGTTCCTTTGAGAACAGCTTTTTTTGCTTGGTTGGCGGCCCTAGAAAAGATTTTTACCATGGACAATCTAAGAAAAATGCATGTCATTGTCGTTAATTGGTGTTGTATGTGCAAGAGGGATGGGAAGTCCATAGGCCATCTTTTTCTCCATTCTGAGGTAGCTTGTGCATTATAGAGCGTGTTTTTTAGTCATTTTGAGCTTTCTTGAGTTATGCTTAAAAGAGTAGCTGATTTGTATGCTTGTTGGTGGATGGGTGATAACTCTCAGAGTGCTGTTATGTGGAAGATGGTGTCTTTTTGTCTTTTATGGTGTCTTTGGAGGGAATAAAATGATAAACGTTTTGAGGACCGCGAGAGAAAGTTGGCAGAGCTCTTGTCCTTATTTTTTAATAATCTGTATACTTGAACATCTACGTTTTTAGCTCCCTTTGTGCTTAGCTTTCATTATTTCCGTGTTCTCTTTTCTCTCATTCTTAGGTGTTGGACACATTGAGGGAAGGTGAAGCTTTTAAGAATATAAGAAATCTGTATGGTCCCCTTCCCATTTTCTTCCAATCTATCAAACCAGATGAGGGAATGACGGTCTCCTGCCCTCCCTTTATCCTTCTCAGACCACTCTATCCTGTCCTTCATATATCCATCCCTCTTACCATACAAGTCTAAAGATCTGTCTGGAAATTGTTGTTGAGAACAAAAAGATGAATGAACCAAGCTAATTTATATAATGCATCAAAGAGGTGTTCCTTATTCACCTCATTCCTGTATGCTATGTTGTGCATTAATTTTTCTTCCCAAATGGACCTCATTTATTTTGTTAGTTTATGCAATATTTTCACTCTATGGTTCTCTCATACACAAAGAAACTCTTAATACAACACATGGTATGATTAGTCAGATTTGCACTCATAATTTATGTATGATCTTGCATAGTTTTTATTTTTCATTTTTTTTCTTGAGTGCAATTGTGTAGTTGCTCCATCCAATCTCACGTACACATCATGTCCATTTTTTATTCCATTATGCAGTTAGTGCCCACTAATGTATATGTATCATAAGGAGGCTTCCTGATGACATCTATATTTTGAACAAATCGTTTAGGTGGTGTTTTGGTAGATATTACTTCACTGGTTTCTGACTGTGTTTGGACTATGGTTGTTAGATTTCAAGCTTTACTATCTTTTTAGCAGCTAAATAAGCCTTGGTTATTTCAATAAGCCATCCCATGAGCTTATAAAATGCAACTTATTGTCAGAGGATTAAGCTCATTACAAGTGTAATGTTGTTTGACAAAACAGGAAGCTATACTGTTAGATCTTCTTAGAGTCATCAGCCATCACCGGGCTAGACTTGCCACACCAATCCGTACAGTGCAGAAAATATATAGCGATACCGACTTGGAAAATGTACCATTTGCAGATACAATATTTAGCCGTGGTGGAGTGGCCTCTAACCGCCCATTGTTAATGATCGAACCCCCTAACAGAATTAATGGAGAAGATAAAACAAAAAATCGTTCAGTGCGTGCAACTGCAGAACAAGACAATAAGACTGGTGCACGACCTACACCTGACACCAAGGGTGATGCTAAGGTTGGAGCAACATCAGTTCTTGACCACAAGGCCAAGGAAACACCAACTTCTGACACCAAGGTAGATAATAAGATTGGAGAGACACCAAATCTTGACCGCAAGGCAGAGCTCAAGTCTGCAGCAGCATCTGTGTCTGATCCAAAGGGATTTGAAAATGCAACAACGAAACCAACACCAAAACCTGTCTATAAGACAAATTCTAAGGGAGCAGAAATGCCTTCAGTATCTGATAATTCAACCCAAAAGGTCTCTGATGGCAAGCAACCTAAGAGTGCAAGTTTTGGTAATGTTATGCAGAAGTCTAACAGTCCATCAGTTTCCTCATCAGAAAGTAGTGTTGACAAAGCAGGTGCATTACCAATTACTCAATCTAGAAAGGAAGGTGAAAGGATGCCAGCACCGGTTGCGCAGCCCCCTACATCAAGGCCTATCTTGGAAGATAATATAGTACTTGGTGTAGCTTTGGAGGGCTCAAAAAGAACGCTTCCTATTGATGAGGGAATGGTTACCCCTCCAAGTCATGCAGAAGGAAAGGAAAAGGCTGCAAGCCGGAATGGAAATGGGTCTCCTACTTCTGAGAAGGATAAGAAAGATGGTCAGGTTCCAACTGGTCCAAGTTCAACGTCTGGCAATCAGTGAGATCAATTAGGTTGATCGATGAAGATGTCTTAGTTCTTGCTCCTGCTCTTGCTAACTCCTCGGAATTACTCCATCAAAGCTGTGTTTTTGAAGCTGAATTATACACTGTACATTCTTTTTTCTGTTTTCTTCACGATTCTTGTCATGATAAATTGTGGCATCCGGCTTTGAAAATTTAGCTATACATCAAACAGAAATATACGGTTCTGTCAAGATATGAATGGTTTTGGCAATCAAACTGATCAACTTTGTGACTCCAAGCTGTTCCTGTTTTGCTCATAGAAATTAGAGAGATGACTATACAACAGCTAAAATACATTTCTTTTGAAGGAAAATAGTCCCATTAAGGTTTTGAGTTTTACCCGCAAATAAGGGCTTGGGTTTCTAATTTGACAATTAAAGGCCTGAGTTTTTGTTTTATGACAAATAAGGACAACCATATAATTTTTATCAATCTCTTAACGAAGAACTTGCCGGTTATTAAGATACTCGATGTCAAATCAGTTAAAATGCAACACATGAACATCTAAGCAACTGAAGTCACATTAGCAGTGTCTCATTAGCATCACATCAGTGCCAAGTCATCCTAGCCATGGCTAGGCTGGGAGAGTGAGCCAATGGGTAGGACATGCTTAGCCATGGAGGCCCGACCACGGTGGTTGGGTTTGTCTTAGCTATGGTTGAATTTTGCCCAACCACTTTGGCTAAGTGACAACCCAGCCACCGTGGTGGGGCATGATCCAATTGTGGCTAGGTCGACATTGTGGTTAGGATGTGCCCAACCACTGTAACTGAATCATCTTTTAGCTACCTAGGCATGACCCAGTCATGGTTGGTTCATTTCCAGCCATGACAGTGGACCAGTGGTTGAGAGATGACCCAACCACCATGGCTGGGTCATTTCCTTGTTAAGGTGGCTAGGCATGACCCAGCCATGACTAGGTCTCTTCCAACTACAGCAGTGATTGGGAGACGACTTAGCCACCGTGATTGGGCATGATTCGATCATGGTTGGGTCACAATCTGCCACTATAATAGTTGAACAACCTAGCCGTGGTTGGGTTGACATGGCGCTTATGCAGGGTTGACGTGGCTTAAGTTACTGTTCATGTATTTTAATTGGTTTGGCGTTAGTATATTGGGGTAAATATAAACATAAGCCTGGGCTGAAATGAACAGTATTTCAGCCCAGACACATGAACAGTAATTCGTGGGTTCATGAACAGTGATTTGTGGGCCCATAAACAGTAATTTTTTTTATTTTTAAATTTTTTAACTCTCATTCCAGCCTGGGCTGAAACAGCCCAGGCTGATGCCAATCACTACTCTAGTATATTGACATCCTACAAGTTCTTCATTAAGAAACTGTCACAAAAAATTAGACAGTTGTCCGTATTTGACACAAGGCAAAAATTCAGGCATTTAATTGTCAAAATTAGAAATTTAGGCTCTTATTTGTTATAAGGGTAGAACTCAGGTTCTTTATAGAATAATTCCCCATTTGTTATTATGTAAAGCTTGGATTGTCGATGACTCGTTTCACCAAGTCGTACAAAGCGTATTTCTTTTTTCTTTTGTTTTAGCAGCGAAGTTTTTTAGCAGACTGATGTTAGCAATAGAGCAATATTCCAAGGTGATCATATAACATTTCTGATATCCAGTTTTAAGCCAAATTAAATGACCACCTCATTTATTCTTCTCAAGATGTGTTTGCTTTGAACAACGTCTGGGTCCATGTCTATTTCCTGTCAAGTATGCTCACTAGACATAGCCTGCATACTCTTAGAAAGACAGAATATCACCGGATCGACCATTATTCTAAATATAGTAAGGCAGAGAACTATTGTTCATTGGAGCGCCGGAGTTCAGAGGTTGTTCCCATCATTGAAGACAGAGACAAAAAAGTGTTTCGTTTTGTTGGAAATTACAGTCAATGGTAGACTGAGATCACAACATCGTTCCACATGCTTAATAATTGGGAAGAAATTGATGAATACAAACTCATCCTCAACATCACTCACCCTCCTATCCTCGGTAAAACACAGCAAACAATTTAAAATGATATCATTACATGAACAGGACTACGAATAGGAGATATGGGATTTGGACTTATTTACCAATACATTATGAGGCACTACTCAAACAATAGTTGAAGATACAGAAGACAGCCTCCCATCCTTAATTAGACAAATCACTTCAAGCGTGGCACATACAATCAGGAGCAGGATATGTGTAAATTGACTGCTTTGGTTTTTTTAATCTGATCTGCCCTTGTCTGTTTTCATGCCCTTCTATCACTGCCTGCTGGAAATCTGACCAACTCCTGCTTTTATTTAGGAAAAGTTGGCCCAGCAATGCCATGTTCGGCCTTATAGTCTTCAGGTTCTCATAAGTTCGATGTCCCACCTGTAGGCATCGCAACATTTGTCATCGTCTAACAGATTTCGCAGAATATTGCACGATAAATTATCTTAAGCTCCTGATTAAGTCAATGAATTATTCACCATGTGACCATTTGACAATATATACACCATTAGATATGTGAAATTCAATCTGAACCATAAAATAATTTCTCTCCGTTCAAATATCTTCCAAAGCATAAAATTTTTCTTTAGTTCATTGACTTCAGTTAATTACAATGAAATTCTCTATTTTCCAAATAAGCCACCTTCTCAAATTTGGTGAAAGCAGCCTCGTGAACTAGTGTGATAAAAAAATAGGTTCTGATTGTTAATGTGTTTTGGGGGGCGTTTTTTTTTTTTTAGTTTGAAAGTGTTCTGAAGTGACATAAAAGTAAAAATTGTTTGTATTTTCATGAATGTTTTGTGTTTGAGTTGTTTATTCATGTTTTTTGTTTTGAGAAGAGAAAACAAATAGTGTCCAACACGAAAACAAAAACTAGGTCCTAACTAGTTTTATGACTATTTTATAGAAAATTTCCTAATTGATTGTATTTCTAAAAATCTCCCTGTCCCAGTTTCTTGTGGCACAGGATGGCGCATCAAAGACCAACCATTGGATGAGCCCACTTTAAAGTTTTCAGATTCAACATGCTAATTGAATGCATGAGGATGGGCCAAACTTTAAGTTGATCAAGAGCAGAGTGAGAAGCATAATTCCAAGAAATTGAACTTAATGCTTAAATCTATGATGCTACCTGGTAGAAATACTCACCAATGCATTGTGCATATTTCCTGGAGAAGCAGAGATAAATATGTCGCTGTGCATGCTAACATAGTAATCAACCGCAGCCAATAAGGAAGCCTTTCCTTTAATCTGGGCCCGTTCCAGTGCAGAAGCTAGGCTCTTTTTATCTTCCATTAATGGAAACAGTTTTCGCAAAGTTGAAATCCTAGCTTCTCCACCATATACCTGGGAAACATTAACCATTTCACAGATCAAAACTCCTCGGAGCAAAAAAGTAGATTTCACTTCTTCAAAAGTGACGTAGACTACACAAAAGTTGAGACATAAAAAACCTTGTGTGACGCAAGATAGAGCCGAGTGCTGTTGTCAAAGCCCAAAGCTGCAAGAAGCAATCCAATCTCTTCTGGAGTCAAAGGGCAACGCCCCTGATTCCTCAACTCTTCATCAGTGAACTGGGAGTTAAGGACTCTTCCCTGCCAAATCACTTGTCTATACTTGGCTAGAGCCAGTTTTTCAGCTTTGCCCCCACCAAAATCACAGGCTGAATGGGCCGCCATATCCTGCACAATGACAAGGTTAATGAATGAGAACATGGAATGGGCCGCCATATCCTGCATACAGTTATGATTCACCATGCAAGGACAGTACATGTTAGGTATGTTGACAATAAAGCAGGTTGAAATCTGTTGTCACTTGTCAGGAAAGTTATCATTACAGAAGTAAATCAAGCAAGTTATAATGTCAAATACTTCGTCGCCCTAAATCTTTGGACAAGAGACTGCAGAATAAATTTGAAGGTAGAAATTTTTTACATATATTTATATAAATGGGCTTACTTTGTCAAACCGAAGGTGTAGCACCACAAACTTCCCCGCCTCTTCTATGCTCTCCTGGAGGTAGTTGGTGCCAAGTGCTCCACTTTTGCCAGAAGGATTGCGGAGGCGGCTGACAAGAGAATGACCAAATGCTCTAATATGGGGAACAAAAACTAATGCTTGGAAGTTAACTTTACAACGTAGCCGTTGGATGTCCATGGGCAAGTTGTCAAAAGCCAGACGATGAGAGAATGGGGAAATTGCAGCAATTCCATAACTGTACCACAAACATATTTCAAATCTCAGAAGATATGATCATTTAGAGACTAAGCCAAGTCCAGAAAACAACTATAAGCACATCCCTAAGCAATTGTATGGCACAATTGATGGATAAAAATTGAATCTAACTATTAGGTGGTATCACCTTGGTGACTTTCTTATGAAATTACTTATCCAAAGAAAAAAAAAAGTGAAAACAAGAAGTTCATGGAGCATTCACAGACAATAAACCAGACAACCTTCTTCTATTCTTCATGTAGGAAATTACTTCATCCACATAAAACTAACAAGTGCAACCGCCTAAGATATCAAATTAACATTCATAAAGTGTGAGGTAAAATCTTCATGTATTTGCTTGGTAAGTTTATGGCAGATCTCATAACTATAAAATTTTATAGTAGTTAATTGAACGCTTAATTGTGTTTTAACTCATCAAAAAAAAGTTATTGAAGGCCATTGATTCTATGTAAATGTTACCTACATATCTGTTAAAATACTAATTCAAAAAAGTTTGGGTAAATTACGCTTTTACCCCCCTCCCAAAATTCCACCTCATTTTCACTTGTACCTCTAATTTATGACTTTCTAGAATTCGGACCTGCAAACTACCATTTAGTTCCAAGTCGCACCCTGGGTGAGATTTGGTTGTTAATATTGACAAAAACGTTGCACGTGAATGGAACGTGACACACTAAGGCCTTTTTTTCCTGACAAATTTACCCCGGTTAAATTGAAACGCACCGTTTTATGATTAATTAACAAAAACATATATATATGGCAGGGTATGCACAAATGTACATGAAGTTAGCTAGAGAGGGGGTGGCCCCGTGCCAAAACAGAGGAATTCTTCTCCCACCCACCACCCTTCCTTGCGTGCGGCATTGCGTGAGGGCCTTTGACGCGCTGCACCAACTCTTCTTTTCCCACACTCCAAAGTTACCCGTGAATCTCCCCTTCCGAACTTGCTACTGAACTGACCTTCTGCACTCTTTGAAACCCTTTTGAATGTGATGGAATGGTAGTTTTTTTTTTTCAATCTCGTTTGAGCAGGTGAGAAGTATCAGTCTTTCATCCGATTTGTTGTGGAATGAAAAATGCTTAAACCAGCAAGTAGGGCTGTGCAGCCACCCCCTCCCACAACAGATGGGGGTGGCTGCACAACCACCCCTGCTACAACAGAGGTCCTGTCTGCCAGCATTAGTTTTTTTTTAGAAGTGTAAATGCACATGGAGTGTAAATTTGGGGGGTAAAGTTATAAGTAGTTTCTGAAGGCCATTGATTCTATGTGAATGTATGTGCATATCTGTTAAAATACTAAATGACAACTTGTCATTCAGTCTCATATTCATAATATAATTTTGGGCAATATAAATTTAGAGGTATGTCTCCACTGGTATAAGACACAACTACTATATGGCCTACCTAAGATACAGCCTGTTCTAAGAATAAGCATGAAGAAATTTGGACCTAAGGTTTTATAATCTTTGAGCAGAAAGTCTATTTCGAATATTTCCATCATCTTTCATATCAAATAATTCAAAACCATTTATTACTATATACTTCCACCACATATTCCACTTCTGCTTACACTTCAGGTGCACTCAATTTAACATTTTATAATATCTAGCTCTATTAAGATTCTAGATCTTCTATGGAAAGAATGCATGTCAGTTCACAAATAAATTTTTTTTTGATGAATATGTCAGTTCACAAATAAATTATGTAGTTTATGGGAAAAAGATCCAGTCTTTTAGGCTTTAATTAGTCATGTACATGATTCTTTTTAACATTTGGACTAGAAAATGCAAACAAAAATACTTAGAACCAAAGAATTTGAACAACAATTTAGCTCTAAATCTAACAAAAGGCTTAGGAACTACCAACCTTTGTAGCATAGGCAATGCGTTCTCTAGATACCAGTTTGCCGAAGCATGAACTGGTGCTGTCTTAATCCTGGTGGCTCTGATTGCGGTAGCATAATACTCCCTCGTGCTCCAGGAGAACTCATCAGGCAGCTCCTTAACTATAGAAATATCGTCCTTCAATACATTGATAAAGTGATCCACATCAAATATATCCATGAATGAGCTGCGGAGGAGAAATCAAGCAACTTCAATTTAAAGCCTCACCGAAAATACATGAGATAAAGAAATAGGAAAAACAAAGTCTGCAAATATGGCTCCTGCAAGTACCTTGAATCTTGCCAAACAGGGTTCACTTCAAGATGTGGTATCACAAGCGTAGCATTCAGTATTTTAGCAACGGCAACTGCATCACATATCTTTAAAAGAAACAAAATAACACTTGAGCTACTGATAATACTTTTGAAACAGACAAGTTACTTCAAATTTTAAATCAAGGTAATTATTGCTATTCAAGATCTCAAAATTCTAATCACCCATTAACATCTACATTAAATGTTTCAGAAAGTATTTGGGTACCTACCCCCATTCTCTGCTGGTTCAACCCTCCATCAAGAAATACCTGAATATATCCCTGAGATTTCTCTGGTAATGCTGCATGAAATAAAGGGTCAATCAGTGAAAAATAAATGCTTGATCATGATTAAGGAATATCAAGACATTAGGTCACACTGTCTCAATACTTCATCCAGCACATAGCAGATTTAAAACAAAGTAAATCTCTTCGTGGTTACTCTATTTCTCATCACTTACAAGGGGGTTTTGTAGATTCAACACAGGGTCTCCATCCTTCGTTGGCCAAAGGAATCCAGAGATCTGACTGCTGTGCATTTGTCTGATAAAAAAATTTTAAAAAAGGGGGTTTATCATGAAGAGGACTTTACTACTAACAGAACTATAAATTTATTTATAAAGCATGCTTGCTACACAACAACTCTTACAGTTTCACGTTGTAAAGCACTCTTGAGCAGACGCAAGTGCCTTGGTTTTGGAGCATTCCATTCCTGTAATACATGACGCCACGTTAAAAGTAGGTTGATTGTGAATGGCTTGACACTATCCTTGGATTTGATATAACAGAAGTACCATAGATATTTATTGATCATTGGAAAGGCATACACAGTAACATACAACAAAAGAGAGATATCGATTGATGGTATTTTAAAACAATATACATAATTCAACAAGTCCTACAAGAAATATATTTTGGTTTCTCAGTCTAAATGATCATATATGTTCAGGAAGAGAAACAAAAACTAAAAAGCTACTTTTTGTGACACCGATACATTTCAACAAAGATGATTACCTTGAATAACTTAAGCTTCTCTGAATTCATAAAACAAGAATCCTAATACACTCTGTTTCATGCATGAGGGCCAACATCAGTGAGGATGTCTGTGGAGAGATGATAGCTTTTATGTTAACATAAGGCTGAATTTTAGTAACAAACTATTATAATTGTTATTATCTTAGTCAAATTATATTCAGTAACGGCAATATATTTTTTTCTCAGGTTCAATAACCATTTAGAAATTTTGCAACTTCTAGAAAGTAACATATTTCACCACCCTAAGATATTAGCGAAGGTTAGAAAGAAAAAGAAAACTAGTTGCATTGGTAGTGATCTTTTCAAATTTCAATCATTGAGGTCAATCATATTTTCAACATTGTAAACCACATACCTTTTTTTTTTAATATTCATTACAACATCTTATTACTCATAGATATATCATTGGAATATGAGTCGTGCTAGGCGTCCGTCTGTGACGGACACCTAGCGTCCGTTTTGGATG
>FXXK01000287.1:299843-323913 GCA_900184695.1 Betula pendula
AAAAAAATTAACTTTTTTCATTAAAAAACAGGCTTAAAAATATTTTCATATTTTTTTTAACAAAAAACAGATTCAGGCTTATTTCATCCCCATTTCATAACCTTGGAGAAAAATAAAATGAGAATTGGATAAGTTTAAGCCTGTTTTTTAATGAAAAAAAAAAAACAATTTTTTTGATTTTTGATTTTTATTTTTCACTACAAACGGGCGTCCGTCTGTGCCCAGCTCTACTCTTGGAATATAACTAATCCCGACTCTACCTTAATGGTCACTTGGGGAAGCCCTTAGATAGCAGTGATCCTCACCTGGTTGGCAATTAGAGTAAAATCAACTGGTTTAACTCGACAAAGGCAAGCACTTTCTAGTCAACACTTCCAAATTTGCATAATTCCTACCAAATTTGACCTTAGGTCCTTAGCTCCTCCTAATGTATGCCTTATTTCAACCTGATCCTCTTAAAATAACCTATCACACAATCGTATCATTAACATTTGGCATAAATTAGATTCAGCCCTATTCATCCAAAAATTAGTCGATCCCAGCCCTGCCCTTTTCTGTACTCTTTAATACCTTTTCTGAAACAATAATATGAAGCAAAAAAAAACAAACAAACACACACAACCCAGAATATTCAGTCCCATTTTGTGCAAAAGAGCAAATGAAAGGCATTTCCCTGTAAACCCCATATTCTGGTCGCAATGAAAAAGGGAAAATTATTCCATGTAAAAAAGATCAAGAAAGACATGATCATTATTCAGATAATGTGAACAATACCGAGAAGATGGAAGGCGAGGCATGGCCTAATGGACTGAACAAACTTGGCAAGAACACCGGAAAGAGCAGCACCAAAAGCCCAGCCAGTGCTCCTCTCCTATGAGTCCGATACTGAAGCCTCACCATCCCAACCGGGTTTTGCCTGAGATCTCAAACTGGGTTTTTTTCGCTTCACTGTAATGACCCGAAAACCCAGTACCCAGTACACAACACTCAACGGAGGTAAACTTAGCAAAGCTACAAAGCCATTAATAGTTGGTTATGTGACTTGTCTGTCTGGGTCCGAGAGAGTGCAAAGAGATAGTGTGAGTAAAGGTTCACGCATGGACACCTGGACACTTCCAGCGAGTGGGATTAGGATTGGGATTACGAGGTTGCGTGTCTTTGTATGGAACTCAATGAGTAAAAGAACGCTGAAAAAGGGATCTCACAATCACAATGGTGCTTTTTGTGAGTTTTACTGCAGTGTCACAGGCATTGCGGAGTTGCACGGGATCCCAATCTGTTGTTAATAAGAGCAAGATAGGACCGTTGGAGTGGGGTGCTTTGCTTTATTGGATCCATCTTTTTTCGTTTTTTTCCGAGCACCGACACTACAGTGACTCATCAGCTACTCAGTGAGGAGGATCGGTGACATCGTCAACGGGGCCTGCACGCTATTGAGAATATAAATGTTTTGTCGCGTTGGACCAACGCTGGGAGAAACCTAGGATTAATGCTATAAGTAAGGGTTTTTTTTTTTGTTTAATGTTATAAATAAGAATTTTATTTTAGAATTTGACGTAACTTTTAAATTATTATTGAATTTGAGATTTATTATTATTGAATTTTAATTTGATGGTAATTTTAAAAAATAATATTACATATATTCTCACTTCAGCAATTAAAAAAATCATATATGAAGTTTAGATGGAACAAATTCTTAATTATATACATGATATTGTTTTATTAAAGCAATATTCTATATCTTTATGATTTTAAATGAAATCAATTACTTTTATTGGGAAAAAATAATTGTTCGGATTTTTATTTTTTTTTTTAAAGAGAACATGTTATGTTAGCTAAGTATGCTGGAAGAATGAAAAATATAATTTCTTTATGTTTAAACATATTATGTTATAATCTGTTTTTTTTTTAGATTATTATGTTATAATTTTTTTTTGTTTAGGTTATTATGTTATCATTTGTTTTGTTTTTAATACTATTTTATTATAATCTATTTGTTTAGATTATTTGTTATAATCTGTTTGTTTAGTCATGAGTGTTAGAACTTAGATTTTCCAAACAACTATAGAAAGGAATGCTAAGTTTGAGTTGGGAAAAAAAAAAAACATACGTATCATTTTTCTAATAATTTATTAGAACTTAGAAGAATGAGGGAGCATTCGAGTCATTTGGTGGAAATTGGAAACGATGTGTCATTTGATGTGCGCTACTGCTGATGATGACAATACTGTAGTTTACGTGTGTTAGAGCATTAGCAGCAGCTTCCCTTAAACACCATTCTCTTTCTTAGTGTAGGGAAAACTGTTAAAAAAATACAAAAAAGTCCCTGCAGCAGCTTCCCTAAGTGTTCCCTAAACTATAGAAATACGAAGGGAACCACTTTTGGTTCCCTTCATCTAGGGAACAAAAAATGGTTCCCTTAGCATTATTTTAATATAAAAACTTTACTCTCTCCTCTCTCTCTTCTCTACCATTTGTTTAAAACAATATTTAAATAATTTCTCTTTCCTCTCTCTTTCTTCTAGCATTTAATTTAAATAGTATTTAATTCATATAAAGAAAGATGAAGGGAAGCTGCTGTGGAGTGCATTTATATAGGGAACTAACAAATGGTTTTGTTCCCTACATTATAGAAAAGTTGAAGGGAAGCTGCTGCTAATGCTCTTAGAGGGATACAGCAACTTCCTTTAAATCTCATTTCTTTTTTTAGTGTAAGAAAAACTGTTAAAAAAATACAAAAAAAATCATGCAGCAGCTTCCCTAAGTGTTTCCTAAACTATAGAAATACGAAGGGAACCACTTTTGGTTCCCTTCATCTAGGGAACAAAAAATGATTCCTTTAGCATTATTTTAATATAAAAAATTTATCTCTCATATCTCTCTTCTCTACCATTTGTTTAAAATAATATTTATATAATTTCTCTTTCCTTTCTCTTTCTTATAACATTTAATTTAAATAGTATTTAATTCATATAAAAAAATATGAAGGGAAGCTGCTGCTAATGCTCTTACAACCAGCTTTTGAGCTAATTTATTTTTATTTGACTTCAATGCACGACTTCAAGCTAGTGCATTGAATTTCTAGCGATCAATTTCTTAAGGCCTTATATATTCGTTATTTTTATTTGACTTCAATGCAAAACTTCAAGCTAGTGCATTGAATTTCTAGCAATCAATTTCTTAAGGCCTTATATAATCGTTAGGGTTTAGAGTTAAATTAAACATTAAAATAAGTGAAATAACTTTTATATTTTTAAAATTTTTATAAAATTTTAAATTTATTCTTAATTACAAATAAAAAAATTATTAAAAAAAATGACCGACATTAGGGCCTGGTCGTGACCCGTTGTAGCTGTGGGTCATTGGACCCACACGTTGGGTCACTTTGGATTTTTTAAAATTAAATAATTATTATTATTATTGTTTGTAATTTTTTTTTTTAAAAAAAATTGATGATACTTTAGAAATTTAACACCTCTCCGTTAAGATTTAACAAAAAATCTTAACGAATAAGGGACATTGCAAGCAATTGAATTCGACACAGCAAATTGATAAATTTTGAACTTTGAGGAACATTACAAAAAGGGTGACAATTATGGTCATGACAGAAATTTCCTTCAAACCAATTTGGAATAAATTTTATCCAATCCACTTTAATAAATAACAAGTGTTTTCTAATATGTTTGGGTTATTTTAAAACTTAATGTTGGGTTTCTAGATTAGTAAAAAAAGAGTTAATAGCTATTAATAATGTTAAAGAAAACGAGAGCCCCTATGTTCCGAACCATTTGTAAAATGTGGGTTTTACAACCATTAATAAGATATTGACACCTTAGCAAAAAGCATCATTTTATCATTAAATACTCTACACCTGCATATATTGGATCAGTACTTTTAAACTATCAGATTTACCAACCTTCGCCACACGCCGTCCCTAAGCCACCACGGTTGGTGGCAAAGAAGGGCCGCAACGCATGGCTACTGGCCACGCAACTAAACCTAGCCGTGGTTGTTGGCCACGCATTACGGCCTTCTCTATTGCCAACCGTGATGGCTTCAGGAATGGCTTGCAACGGAGGTAGGTAGATTTTGTAGTTTAAGGGTGCTGATCCGATGTATGCATGTGCAGAATATTTAAGAATGAGATTATGCTTTTTGTTGAGGTGTCAACATCTTATTAGTAGCTATAAAACCCACTTGTTACATATAGTTGATTTGAAAGTTTTTTCAAATAAAATATATGTTTTTCACATATTAGAAGACATTTATTATTTATTATAATGGATTGAAATAAATTTCTTCCAAAAGTTCTTCATTTAATTTCAAATAGAGAGATAGTTGTCCGTATTTTCCAATGGTAGAGTTGTTGGTTTTTTTTTTTTTGGTGAGTGATAGAGTTGTTTGTTTAAACACACAATTAATAAACAACCAAACCAAAAAAGTGCACTAAATGCACTTTAGATAAAACAGACTGTTACATGTTATCATTGCAACAATTTTATCTAGAAATCTGTGATGGTCAATACAAGTAGCTCCTGAATTGTCCACAATTTTGGCTATAGCTTCGGGGCTGAGAACGTAGTGGAAAGACCACAAAAATTACCTGATCACAATTTTGGTAATTAAAAGGGTGACGGTAGCTTTTGCCACATTAACTCAATCCATTTTTTTCACTACTTTTTGGACGATAACAAAGAATAGACCATCCAATCACAAGCAATAGGATTTGCTATGTTGGACAAAGATTGGTGTACATGATAAAAAGGTTCTTGATAAAGAGTTTTATCGTATATTTTTGGTTTATATATTAGATGGAAGTGATTTTTTTTTTTAGATATAAAGGATTGGCGGGGGAGACTAACGTAGCTGTTCTACTTGGGCGTGACTATAGTAGCACCAAATTCGCGGGACGCCGCTCAGGAGGGGCCTAGACGGAGGGAACCGCAGGCGCTCCCTCAAGACTGACCGAGCCATAGCTTATTCCCGCCCCACAGGGGCACTAGCAGCACCCAACTCCCATGGCAGGCGGTTTCCCAAGTGATTTCCATTTTCGGGAGTCGAACTTGGGTCCTTAGCCCCATGGTTTGTTTTGCTTACCACTAGACTACCACCCTTGGTGGTTATTAGATGGAAGCGATTGATGTGGTTAGGAGTGGGCAAAACTTGCCCTGTCCCGAAAATCTCAATTTATTTATGTTTTTTTTGTAAATACGAGTCAATTTTTTGAATACTCGTTCGGGTCAAGTATCATGTTGTATTTTAAATAATCGAGTATTACCTTACCAGACCTGCCTATAACTTCATAGTATAAATTTATATTTTTCTAAACTTAATTCCTAACCTAACTGCCTAAGTGGGCTGAGTCTCTGACTCTTTCTCTTCTTATCTTCCTTCTTCAAATCTTCATTCTCTTCTTCTCTTCTGTGACCATAGCTGTGTTCCTCGCCTCCCACATCGACAGAGAAGCTTCTTTGCTGCCATTCGTCCTGCATCACCCAAGTCTCACTCACATTCACTCTTCAGTCCCACACCGCCGTCTATTCCGCCCAAGCCATGTCGTCCAGCCGTCTCAACTTCGACAGCTGTCTTGAGAGCAAATTCTGAGGGTTTTTCTTTCTTCTTCTTCTTCTTCAAATTTGCTGCCCCTTCTTCTTCTTTCTTCTTCTAAGTAATACCCGCCTCACCCTACTTGATACCCGCCAATTATTGTTTAATAACTACGGGTAGCGGATATCTAGTTTCCAAACTCGAGGAGCTCGGGTCAGGTATTGGGTATTCTCAATAACCGGCTCGATCTAGCCCGTGCCCACCCCTAAATGTGGTATAAAATAAAATTTAGTTTTGAATTTTTCGTAAATAAATAAATAAAAAAGTAAAGAAAGTTGTGTTTTGAAAAAGATGTTGACTTTTTTGGTTTAGAATAAGTGAAAATAAGTGAAAAAAACAAAACAAAATGTTACCAAACGGGGCCTTATTTTAAAAGTTTGAATTAATAAAAAATAAAAAATTTAATTACATAATTAATATTTTAAATTATCCTACACAACTCCAAATGATGAATTGATAGCTCCAAAATAATTTAAATTATCCTACACAACTTAAAAACCAAAGTGATTTGGAGCTATAGTACGTTTTTAAAAATGCATTTTTTTTGTCGCAATACTATTTTTTTTAAGTCAGTAGAGAATGCTTGAAAAATGTTAGGAGAACGCAAAATAATATATTTTTTTCTTTTAAAAATACAATCCAAAATTGTAACGACTCAGAAAAAAATATTAGTCACATCTATGCTATCATTATAAAATGATTAATCAATTTAGAGCTTATGTAGAATCACTTATAAAACTCAATTTTACGTAGTAAATAAGCAATGTGGTATTTAGAACACATGAGGATCTCTTATAAACCATCAACTTTTTATGTGCGCTATCCATATTTTCAATAGGGAACCTAGGTATTACAAACTTTCTCCTTAAACTTCTGACATCTTTGTCAGTGCAACATTATGCGATTTTGACAATAACATATGGTATTATTACATGATTCTGATACCATTTATAACAATTCAAGGAAAAAAGCTAGTCACATCTGCGTTATTACTCAAAGTTGGAGTAAGCGTAGATGTAGCTAACGTTTCCTTTACATTTAGTGTAATAACGCAGATGTAGCTAATATTTTTTGAGTCATCCAAAAAATAATTTTTATTTTTTTTATTTTTTATAATTTTATAATTTTATTTAAAAGTGCACTTTTAAACTTCGAAATCTAGGGCCAAATGCCTTACTAAAGACCCGTTTGTTTTTGCGTAAAATGTTTTCAATAAAAAAATGTTTTCAAGCAAAGCATTTTACAAGAAAGTGTTTTCTGTTGAAATTATTTATGGCGTTTGGCGCATATGAAAAATCACAATTTTTTTTTTAATATTTTCATTCAATTGTATTAACCTATAAAAATATAAATATAAATATTTTTTTAAAAATGAACTTAAAAATTTAGGGCTCGTTTGGATGTCTAGTTCTTTTTTGTTTAACTTAATTTTTCTCAAAAGTCAACAATCTTCAACAACTCAAATTTTTTCAACTCAACTCAAATTTATTCCAACCAACTCAAAAAATAATATTTTTATTTTAAAAAAAAAACTAAAGAAATTTTTTTTTTTGAGGGGTGGCCGAGCCACCCCTCGGCCACCCATCCATATTTGGGGGTGGATCGGCCACCCCCAAACGTTTTGGGGGTGGCCGATCCACCCCCTGGGGGGTGGCTGAGCCTTCCCGAAGTAATTTCGAGGGTGGCTTGCCACCCCCGAAAAGTTTTGGGGGTGCTGAGCCACCTTCACACGTTTGGGGGGGTCCGGCCACCCCCTGGGGGGTTCGGCACCCCTGGGGTGGTTCGAACCACCCCCCAACTTTTTTTTTAAAAAAAAATATTTAAAAATTATTATATAATATTTTATTATTTTTATTATATTTTTATCAATATATTCACCTACTCAAATATTTTTTCTAAATCATCCAAACATAATTTCAACTACTTTTTTTTTTTTTTGATCCGTGAAGTCAACAAAGAATTAAATCAAATCAAATCAAATTTGACACCCAAACAAGTCCTTAACTTTCAACAAAGTTTCAACGGTCAATCGACAATTTGATAATTAAAAGCTCAAATTCAAAAAAATGATTTACAGTTTTATAAAATAGAAATCATTTTATAAAAATTTAATAAACTTTTTTTGATTAAACGGAAAATATTTTTTGTTAAGACTATTAGTTTCAATTACACCCAACATAAAAGTCACCAAAAAAAAAAAAAATCGAAAAATTGTTTTACACCAAAAACAAGCTAACCAGTTACCATAAATCATCAAACTCAAAGCACATGCATCGACTTTCTCTTAATAATTCGTTGAGAGTTGGGAGTTGGATGATAGAGAACTTTGAAACACAACACGACAACAAGACAGCACAAGACATTAATTAGTTGAGCAACTCACCACATAAAATTAGTTGAGCCACTCACCTAAATCTCTTAAATTCTTTTACATACCCGGTAACCCGGATACCCCCCATCTCTTTCCCTTTATATTTTTTTGCTAACTTATATCTTCCTAATTATTGTGCAATCAATTCTGTGTCAGTGTCTCTAGGGGAAAAAAAAAAGTCTGTCTCTCTAGGCTTATTAGCCTATAACCTTTCTTTGAATCTCTTTCTGGTCCTCTCTATTCTCTTCCAATGGCAGCACTTTCTTTAGCCCGGCGCTTATACCTCACTGTCTACAACTGGACCCTTTTCGCCGGATGGTAACGCCCAAATTTCCCCCCAGATATCTCTCTCTCTCGCTCTCTCCCCCTGGACTAATTCTTTGCATTCGCATATGCATATGTATGGGTAATGAAATTAATTCTGTGCTGCTTTGTTGGTTTCAGGTTTCAAGTTTTGTACTTGAGTGTGAAGACACTGAGGGACTCAGGCCATGAGCAGGTCTACAATGCCGTCGAACGGCCGCTTCTGCTCGCGCAATCCGCGGCACTCTTGGAGGTACTAATACCCCCACCCCCACCACTTGTTTCCAGTGTTTTGTGGGAAAAAAATGTTTCCTGGGAATTAATTGATTTCCCAAGAAATTCAACTGCAGAGATGCATTTTCAACATCTATTACAGACATTTTGATTTCCCAAATTAGATCGAGTCTCAGATTCATAGATTATAATTTGACTTAATTATCATTGCTGTTGTTTGGGTTTTCTAATCTTTTCTTTTTTGTTGTTTAACAGATTGTTCATAGTCTAGTGGGTGAGTTATCTTTTTCGTTCTTTATAACCAAGTTTTGTTGTAAATCAAAATTACTACTTTCTGTTCCTTATAGATTTTTTTTTTTTTAAAAAAAAGGTCTGGTGAGATCTCCAATATCAGCAACAATACCGCAGATAAGTTCAAGATTGTATTTGACATGGGGCATCTTATGGAGTTTCCCTCAGGTTTCAACTATTGCTATTTTTACGTAATACCCAACTGTAAAATTATTATTATTGTTCGTATTAGTGTTCTCTTAAAATCCGTATGTAATAGAATGATGCTATGATTGGCAGATTCAGACTCACATACTTGTGACCCCCCTGGTGATCAGCTGGTCCATCACGGAGGCAAGTGTCACATGATGTTCAGCTTTTCTTGCTATTCACATAAGCTGCATTTTCGGTTTCTATTTTGTTCTGTTTTTCATTTGCGTGTCAAACTGTTACATTGGTGGTATCGTGGTACAAACTGCATGAACATCACCTATATGAACAAATTACTGGAGCCTAGAGCCCTCTAATCAAAGAGAGAAGAACAAGAAATTTTTTATGGCTAGGTGAATGTGTGAGATGTCAATCCTTCTGTCTGTCTTGGTAAACTTTATAGACAGAAATCAAAGAGAGAAGAACAAAAAATTTCGTTCTGGGTTAATTCCCAACTTTTGTTGATACATGCTTCTACCTAATGTTGGTTATAATCATGTTGATTTGCCTTTATTGAAAAATATAGTATGGAAATGGATATCAGAAATCATTTTTTTGGGTCAATTTTTTTTGTTACTGCAGATTATTCGATATTCTTTCTTTGGGATGAAGGAGGCGCTTGGTTTCACACCTTCATGGCTCTTGTGGCTCAGGTATAGACAATGTGATTTGTGCCCACTGGATTAAAAGGTAATTTTATATATATAAGTAAAGCAAATTCATTAAAAGCGCAAAGGACGCAACCCAAGTACATATGACATAGTCAAGAGAAAAACGCTCAGGAAGATCAAGAACGAGTCATGGAAAGAGAATTGTGGGTTTATTTCATTAACATTTTATGTATGGTATGCAGGTATAGCACCTTTTTGTTGTTGTATCCAATTGGCATTGCCAGTGAAGTCGGTCTAACATATGTTGCCCTGCCATTTATCAAGGTAACAATTGTAATGATGTAGAAAACCAAGACTTTGTTTGCTAATACATATGTTTTGGTAGAACTATATACCTGTTAAACTGAATCACCTGATGTCTACACCGAATAAGTTGGCTTGTTAATGTTTATACCAGAACGAAGTTGTCTTAGTGGAGCGTTATTTTCTTGCATATCTCGAGTAAATGCCACAAAGTGCAGTAACGGTGGTTTTGGAGTGTGACAGACCACTTGAGTGAAATTAATTAGCTTTTTGAAATATTGTTTGCCCAACACTTTCCTTGCATCATTATTCTTGTGAAGCCAGGAAGTTTCTCTTAATGGTTAAAGTAGCCGCAACTGTTGGTTGTCTGTAGAACATTTTACATCTTTCTCTTCTTATGGCCCTATCTTCAGGTCATTTATGAGCAAGAGAGAGAGAGAGAGAGATTAAAAAAAAAAAAAAATTTAAAATGAAGCAATCTCGTAGCCTGTTAGATATGCACTTTACAGCCCCACTAAGGTTATGACACAATTTGATGGATTTGTTTCACAATCTCTTGATAAGCATTGAACTGGTTGAAGTGTGCTGAATTCATCATCTCTGTCATTCATTTTCAAAGGTGGGGCTGGGGAAGCCAAGTTTGGTGACTGTTTAATGCTCATCTTGTGCTCTCTACTCACAATGCTTTGAAATGCAATTTGTTCATCATATTGTATTCTTCCCCATGCTTTGAAAAAAACATTTCATTTCAACAAATATCTTGCAGCTTCTATGAAACTATTTGTTAAAAATGTGTTCACTGAACGAGCTGCGGTCTCCTTGCAGGCATCTGAAAAGTATTGTATAAGGATGCCAAACAAATGGAACTTCTCTTTTGACTACTTCTATGCTGCGATTGTCGCCATCGGAATCTATGTCCCAGGCATGGACTCAGCATGCTTCTTTGAAAGATAATTGCTAGTTCTTATTTGTTTGCAGACTTTAATTGATGAATGGCTTGATGTGTTGCAGGCGGCCCTCACTTGTACTTATATATGATTGGGCAGAGGAAGAAAGCTCTCTCTAAGTCCAAGAAGGAGTAGAATGGCAGCCTTTTTTTAAGTGTTGTTCTGATTGTTTATCGTAACTTTGTAGGTGTGAAATGTAAATTTATTTTAAAAATGAGTACTCTGAGACATGAAAGAAAATTGCCTAATTTTGATTCTTAATTTGGTTATCGGATTGATGATTCCTGTGTGACTTCGGTTCCAATGAATGGCTCTTACACTTGTGCTCATTTATTTCGGTTTAAAATATTTTTTATGTTTGTTTACAATCCTAAAAATGGTTCGAAAAATAGGTTTTGTTGTTTGACTTGTATGAAAAATTGCCGATTACGTTTTGAGAGGCACTTCTATAAGGATGGACTGTAAAACACTACTTTTACAGCCTCCAATCAAATTAAGACACCTCATCAAAATATAGTAACTACAGTATGTATGAAAACACTAGATTTTATGAAAAAAAAAAAAGAAAAAGAAAAACGCAATAGATGTTTTCAATCGACAAAAGAGTTTATGCCAAAACCCCACAAGATCCAAGTTGGGAAAAAACAACCGCCTGCTTCGCCGGAATCCGCCAACAGACACAGCCCAAAGCCACTACCTTTCAGGCGAACTTTTTTGCCTCTTTTTCTCTCTACTCTCTCTCATTAAAAATGGGTTTTTTTTTTTTGGGTGGTTAATTTTGTCTCAATTGGTTCGCTGGATGGAAACTTGATGTAGGGTGGGAGGCTCTTACGGCTTGCAAGAATTTGGAATCCCCAGAATCCTGCAAGAATATGGGAGGCTCCTTACCACACAACATCCTGCAAGAATTTGGAATCCCCCAGAATTTGCCACAAATCCCCCAAAGAGAAATGTACAAACTCAATATGCCACAAATCCCCCAGAATCGGAATAATTCCTACACTGCCAAGCTGCAATAAAAGAACCTCTTCTCTATCTCATTCTTGCCCCAATAAAAGAACCTCATCTCTCAATTCTGCGTTCTTTGGAAATTCAGTGTTTTTTTTTTTTTTTTTTCACTCTTTCTTTCATGGCAAGACTTGGATATCTTCTTGCGTATTTTATCCAAATTTCTCGGTGGCTAATCGGGTGAGAAATGGAAGCGGTATGGCAGTGGGGTGGAGTGGGACGAGGCGGCAGAAGAGGCGTCCATGATCGGCAGTTTGGCAGTGGGCCAAGCCAGTCTCCGACCCGGAGATTTGATCATAATCCGGGTCGGATTAATTCCGGGTCACTCCAGTTGAGGGCCACCCAGCCACCGCCGCACCGGGTCGCTTCTAGAGAGGGCTCCGCCGCACCGGGTCGCTTCTGGAGAGACTTCTTGCAGGTGGTCCAAGTCGCCGGCTACCCGTGTGGATAATCGGCCGAGTAGATCCGTCCTGGGTCGAAGCCCGTTTGCCAGGAGAGGTGAGGAGGTTGAGGGCCGCCGAGGAAGGCTTCTTGCAGGCGGTGAGGAAGGCTTGAGAGATGAGGCTGAGTTCCTGCAGTGAGGAGGGATGGAGAGACAAGTTACGGTAAGGGTGAGTTCCTGCTTATGCGGTGAGGAGGGATGGAGAGAACAGGTTACGGTACTTCTCAGCCTTATTTGCATTGTATGTTTTTAGCTAACGTGGCAAATTAGGATTGGAGGCTGTAAAAATACTGTTTTACAGTACATCTTTATTGAAGATTTTCTCTTACGTTTTATATTTTCATATAATTCGAGGAGATGCGAGAAAAAGAAATAGACGACAAAAAAAAGTTGCAGCGGAAAAATATGTAAGAATAAAAGGCTTTCGAGGATGATGATTGAAATACAGTGCAATTGTCTATCTATATTGCTTGTAATTTAGATAAATAATTATGAGAGAGCTATTATAGGGTCTACTTGCCTATTTGGGTTGGTAGGCACCATAAGAAGCCCTTTCATAATTGTCTGTCCGGAGAGGTGTGGGAGAGCGACAGAAAATGTGTTATGCATATGAGAAGCATAAATGTATTTTTTTTCCGAACAACTCAAAACATTTTTAAGTCAACCAACATTTAATGTCGCAACTTAATATTTATTTAAGGGATAAAAGAATTTTGAGAAAATATTTTAAGAGCCTCGTATGCAATCTTGTGGTAAGTCCAAATTTCTAGGAATGCTCATTTTACTTTGGATGAAATCTCCATCTAATTTTCGTTGAGGGTATTTTAAGAATCGGCCACCTTCAAGCCCTGCTAAGTACAAGACATAGAGATAATGGATCTTTTGTTAAGAGCTGCCGGAAAAAGAGAGAAAATAATACAGAGAAATCTAGATAGTGAGATTCACATGATAGGAGTCTTGGGTAGTATGGAACATTTGCAAGAGCGAAGTCTCCAATGAAGGCATGACACGTGGCCAATGATTTTTACAAATCTGCTATAAAAGGGGCATACGCCAAGTAAAAGGGGGCTTTCTCTTTCACGCTACTTTTGTCTCCTTTAAGATTAATCTCTTTGAATTATATTGACTTAGGCATCCTTCTACCGGCCTACTCCAACACCCTTCTACTAAGTTCTTTTCTCTTTCCTTTTATAAGTTATAGGAGAATAGGTCCATATACTCAGCATAGGCATAAGTATAACAAAGTATAGGGAGAGCTATACTGTTGATATTTTCGACTCTCATTAATGTTCTTCATTAGGCATAGTAGTCTTTTATGGTGACAAAGTTTTAGGGAACTGTACTTTTTTTATCGTGTTGACATTCATTAATGCTCAATTTTGTCCTTATATTACTTTTATTTCAACTCTGCCCCTCTGTCCAAAATTGACATATTTAGATGAAGCAACATGGAGAAGATAATATCTGGACTTGGCTTGGACTGGACCGTTGGGATTGTTTGTACAAACTATGCTTGAAAAAACTAATTTTTAGTTGATTAAAGAGACTTTTTTTTTAAAAAAAAAAATTGCCTTTTATTACCTCTTTCATGTGTCCATTGCATGGTGGTATATGTCCCCTTGTGAGCAAAACATTTACATGAAACATCAAAGGGAAGGACTTAAACCGAACCATTAATTACGCAGATCCTATGCTTGATAGAACAGTTGAGTTGAAGGAATAGGATCCTCTCGGAGAGAATTATTATACGGTTCAAATTTTATTTTGTTGAATCTAATGATGTACGTAGTGTTACATTATTTAAAATTTTTAAAATGAAATGATAGAATAACATATTCATCATGTGACAAATTATACACCGTTAAGCCGTTCGTGGTATTAATTATTATTGTAACACATCATATTCCTGATGAAGGGGAAGTATCCAATATATGTATATGAGAAACAAAACTTCCAAGCAATGTTGTCTTCTTCTTATCCAACAAATTCAAGGCCAAGAGAAATTATCTTTTTACATTTTTTGTACATCTCATGTGGACCACAAGAGCTACCCTTCATGTTAGGGGAATGACCATAAAAGTCACCTCCTTTATTAAGGATTACTGCTAGTCTCTATTAAGGATTAGTACGAGCCAAGGCTACGAGCCACTCCTAAGGGGTTGGCTTTGACCGTGGTGGTTGCAACACCACCTCTGTTAGGTGTCACTCGCGGATGCTACTCATAGCCACTGTTGTGGTTGAGTAAGATGCGCCAATCCAGCTTTTTTATTTTTTATTTATTTTTAGCTTTTTTATATTTTTTTTAATCTTTTATTTTAGGGTATAATTCTCTTTTCACACGCACATTTGATTTTAATTTAACAAAAATGTAAAGAGTTCTCGAAGAATATACTTAAGAGCAGTAACAGTAGTTTCTTTTTTATTTTTTTAAATGTATGGAACCAAACTACTCTTTGCTTCTTTATTCAAATATACTCCACAGTAACTTCCCTTATCATTTCCTTATACTATTTAAATATTTTTTTAAATTACATGCTAGAAGAAAAAGAGGAAAAAGAGGCAATTTAAATATTGTTTCAAATAAATGCTAAAGGAAAAAGAGAAGAGATAAATTTTTTTATTATAAAATAATATTAAGGAAAACACTATTGTTTCCTTAGATTTTAGGATACAACTTTTAATTTATTTAATGTTTCCTTAATTTAGAAAATACAAAAAAAAAAAAAAAAAAAAAAAAAAAAAAAAAAAAACTGTTGCAAAGATTTTTTTAAGAGTTTGCCCTACATCTAAAAAAAGGAAATGAGTTTTAAAGCAGCTGTTACATCAGGGTTTATTATTATTATTATTATTATTGCTAAAGTGGCAAAATCCAAACCTTTCATTTTGAATGAAGAGCATGAATCTTTAGAATTGCAAGAGACCTCAAAATGGCTACTAACATTGTAAACGTTGAATTAAGTGAAAAACGCAATTTTCAAAGTCCTAAAAGAAATTAAAAAAGATCTTCTGTTTTTTTTTTATCATTTTGAAAACAGTCTAAAGAAATGGGAGGAAAGTCATGGATTCGAAATATGTTCCAACCCATTCATCACAGTCAGCCCGAATCCCAGTTCAGTTACACTGGCCCATCAGGCTACCGCCAGGTTGCTAGGCCCAATAGTGAGAGAGAGAGGGAGACTTGCGTAGTCCATAATGTAGAAAATATTTGAGCAATAAAACATCAAAGTTCTCATACACCTTTTAGTAATAAGGTACTTAATGTTCAAGTACCTCTAAACACTTCTCTCAAAAAAAAAAGTGCCTCTAAACAGAGTATGGGCTAGATTCATATGCAATTAATACATGTCAAATGGACCCAAACTATATATATATATATAGATATCAGCTTTTTGTTCTACTTTACATATCTCCTTCCCATTCAGCCTGAGTAGGGTAGCCTGCAACAATTAAGCGAAAGAAAGTAATCAAAAGTAGTATATATTTATAGGGGGCATGCTGAAGCATTTTCAAAATAAAAACGATTTCCCAAGGGTCACCTAAAGCATTTTCAATATTTCAACATGCAATCCATCTTAGAAAAAACAATACAATTTGCTTGAACATCTAAGATAGTGTTTTCTAGTGTTTTCCAGCCTTCTAAGAGCATTAGCAGCAATTTCCCTTAAACCCCATTCTCTTTCCTAGTGTAGAAAAAACTGTTAAAAAAACATAAAAAAGTCCCTGCAGCAGCTTCCCTAAGTGTTCCCTAAACTATAGAAACACCAAGGGAACCAAAAGTAGTTCCCTTCATCTAGAAAATAAAAAATGGTTCCCTTAGCATTATTTTAATATAAAAATTTTTCTTCCTCTCTCTCTTATCTACCATTTGTTTAAAACAATATTTAAATAATTTCTCTTTCCTTTCTCTTTCTTCTAGCATTTAATTTAAATAGTATTTAATTCATATAGAGAAAGATGAAAGAAAACTGCTGTAGAGTGCATTTAAATAGAAAACTAAAAAATGATTTTGTTCCCTACATTAAAGAAAAGTTTAAGAGAAGCTGCTGTTAATGCTCTAAAAAACTTACCTTAACTTTTCCACCTTAATTGCTCCAACAATCATTTTCCTAATCATTCTCTTTTAGTTGCCACAAATTTTCACCGGACTTATCATCAATACACCTGGTTTCACATTTTTTTTATTTATGACTTTGAATGATTTTGAAGCGGGCTATTACACTACCCTTTACACTGTGTAAGATTAAATAATTGTCCCCAAAGCTTTTTCCATATACAACTAATTATCCAGAAGTATAGCCAGGCTAGTCTCTATATAAGTTGGGCAATGAGTCCAAATATTTGAGTAATTTTAAGAACCACCTTTTTATTCGGATTTGGTTCTTCCTTCCCTTCACAATAAGTGAGAGTGGGTACTACTGCGCTGAGTGGTCCCACAATTGGGAAGGAAAAACTTTTCATCCGAATAAAAAGGTGGTTCATAAAAGAGAAATAATTATTTTTTATTCTCGTATCCATCTCTTATCCATCTTTCATATAAAGAGATGTGAAAATTTACCATTAAATTTATGAGACTACATGTGTGATCCTATAATTTAATAATGAATTTGAACTTCTCTTGCATAGAGATAAGTAAGAGATGGATGTTTAGCATCTCCCTTCATAAAATTACTCAAATATGAATAGGCTGTCTGAAGGCTTAGTTGCAGCAAATTGAAAATAATGAGCTAAACTCACCCCAACTTGAGGGACGTATCTGAGCTCTCATAGTCATGAGGAGGGGCACCAGTGGAGTTGCAGACATTAGTGACAGACTCTGATGACTGGCCTTCCTCAGTAATCACATTCTCTGAATCAGCACCAACGTGCCTTCGGCCATTAGATATCTCTGCCACCTTCAGTCAAACATCAATTTCTATTAGCAAGCATTAGAAGCAGAAAGAGAGAGAGAGAGAGAGAGAGATCATACTTGCTGTCGTAATCGCTCATTCTCTTCCATCAATTGCATCCCCTGTATGATTCACGAATTCCAATTTATGGTCACAATATATGTGACAAGAAATGTGAGTGAAAAGAGAAGTACAACATTTTAAAATCTAGATAATTAATCATCAACTATCCTTGCTCATATACATGAGACACATATCAAACCCGAATTACAAGGTCTGCAACTTGGCTCCTTTGGGTGTTTGATTTTTTTTTCTATTCAATTCTATTCTTTTGTGGACTTTTTAAAATTGTGAATATCGAGGAGAAAAAAAATTGAAATTATGTTTAGATGGTTTAGAAAAGATGTTTGAAAATGTGAATATATTTGAAAAAAATAAAATGAAAAATGAAAAAACAAAATTATATTTATATTTATATTCTAAAAAACATTTAAAAAGAAAACAGAAGAAATTTTTTATTTTTTGGTGGTTCGAAAGCCACCACCGAAACTAATGGGGTGGCCGAGCTACCCCCGAGTGGTTTGGGAGTGGTCTGGCCACCCCTAGGTTTAACAATTTTTTATTTATTTATTTATATTATTTTTTGAGTTGAGTTAAAAAAATTTTGAGTTAAGTAAATTTGAGTTGGATTGAAAATTTGAATAGAGGAAAAAAGTAAAAAAATTGAGTTGAGCGAAAAAAAAAATCATGACACCCTTCATGCCCTTAGTTACATTTCAAGTAGCTCGCTCAAGCTCTAATGTCTTGAGCACAAGTTCACCGTAAGGAAAAGGATGAGGTGCAATAACTATATTCAGATCCACAAAACATTGAAAACATTATACATGCATACAAGTATTTATGCTTTATGACTATATTATCCCACACCATCTAATTTACCTTTTCTTTACACTAAATTTTTCTAAATGGAGAAATCTTTAGTCAATGTACATAGACCCTTTCCCTTTATTTACAGCCTACTAGAAGTCCTCCATTTATCCAACAGTATAGGGAAAGTTTTGTTTCTAACCTTTCTTTGAAGGTCACTTATCTCTGTCATAATCTTCTCACCCTGAAATGCATAGAGTTCTATTAGATATTAAAATACAAGCTAGAGTAAAGCCCATGATTGTACCAACAAGTGACTAACAGAAATAAAAACAGACCTTTTTCTCTATTACACGGCTTAACCCAGCTTCAAGTGACCTCTCCAGCTGCTGCAGCTCTTCTATATTTAATCCTTGGAGCTCCTCTCCTCTCATCTGCCTATTTTATGAGGAATATAATGTCTCAATATGCATGCATAAAACCTCGATGTTCACATTTTGTTTTTAAAGACTTTATACCTCAGTTTATGGCTTTTATCTGCAATTTCCTTGCTCAGTCTGGAGTAGTTGCTGTTCTCCACTAGCTGCAATAGACATTTAATTATGATCTTGTAGTACATAAACCTAAAAAGGAAAATGATCATACGATGGTCAAAATTGTAAATCAAATGTTTCTGTTATTGAGCCTACAAAGTTTCATTGTAGTTTGAATAATAGAATTATTAGTCTTTTAAAAGTTTAAAGATCATAAAAGAATTCAAAGAGCAATTGGTAGCAACATTCAGCAACTGAGAGTACTTGGGGAATTATAACCATGTGCATGCACACTAAATGAATATCTTGGTTCACAATTTTTTAGGAATAAAAAAAGGCAAACAACTCTAGAAGTAGTTATCTCCAATTTTGGAAAAGACTTTGTATAACCAAAAAAAAAAAAAAGAAAGGCAAAATAATTTTCAGGACAAGTGCGTTTTCAAAATTTTGGAATGAGGTAGAATATACAAGTTTTCCATATTGAGTTATTTACCATAGTTGTGTGATGTAATACCTTTCTTGTATTCACTACACCTACCCAATTTTTCCTATAAATAGACTCAATTGTAACACCAAAATGCAGCCCTTAGGACATTCATCAGGAGTAATGCTTAAAGTTCCCCTTGTGTACCTCCAATAATGATATGGTTTTTAAAATCACTATTAAATTTGTGATTAATTACTATTGAATTTTTATTAAATGATGATTTTAAAAGCCACCTTATTTTTTGAGGGGCATAAGAGACTTTTAGAATTACTCATTTATCAGCGGTGGACACAAACATCTAAGGCGGAACCACCACACTATTTTCTCCCATTTTATATTTAATTACAAATTTATAGAGAATGGAAATCATTGCTTATCGTCTGCTGGGAGAGGGGGAAGAGCGGAGACATGACAACATTTAATTTAGAGACACCAACAAAATACAGACAGATTTCAAATAGATAAAGGGCTTTAAATATCAAGATCAAAGTCGTCAGTTGCATAGGATCTTTTCATCATTTCATGCAGCTAGGAATAGATAAAACTTATCTACCAAGCAATTCAAAACATCATGAACATCATTTTTTAGCAAATTCCGGACTTCAAGTGTTCTATCATAAGGAAAACAATAGATAGACAAGTGGAAAAATAAGAAAAAAAGAAAACTGACCTGCAACTCGAGAGATGGCTGATCAAGTTTCTCAAGGTTCTTGGAGTGCAACTTATGTCTTTCTACTATTTCCTTCATACTTCAAAACACGGAAGTATTACAAATTAGTCACTTGTGAGAGCATATATACTCGAGTCCAAAAAAAGATATATATGTCCATTCATTGAAATATTGAATTAATGCATCAAAAGAAAATACAATCTTCAAGACTTTTTAAGTAATATATAGCTTGGATAGAAAGTTCCAGTAGCCATAACATGGAGAAAGGACTGGGGTCTGGACGGGAATTTACTAATTGGTTGCTAAGGAAAAAAAAAAAAATCTTGTAGCAAATAAATGAAAATTTGCTTAATTCGGAAGCTTCATTTGCTTAATTAATATCATATGATGGAGTAAAATATATTTACCGCCTAAAAAGGGACGATTCTAAGTTTTTTTTTTTAAAAAAAAAACACTGATTAGAATGACGAAATTTTCTTCAAGCACTAATGCAATCTACCAGTGAATGTTTATCTTCCATCTCCCATTTTTCAGAGAGTCAGGTATAGCTGAGCATATGAGAAAATATTGGTAGATATAATAAAGCATGTCTTTCGATCTATATATGAAAGGACTAATGTATTACTAAACTAATCTTATTTGAAATGTGTATGGTAAAACTAGTCATTAACTTAGTCTATTTCAAGCAAATTAAAATAAAAACAAAAAGAAACAAGATCTATATTTCATTGTTTGGCAATATAACTCAGATTTTTATCTTCTTTTTCTTTCTTGTACTGTCTCACCATCTAGGTGAGCAGGCCTTTAAGATATGTATATATGGGCCCCCCATAGTACTTGTACCTCTCAGCCTTCACTTGTCTACATGCTAATACTGAGAGGTAAGGATCCCCTATGAGGAGATGCTCAACTGCAATTAGTTCAGTAATTGCCTTGGCTCCATTTTGGTCCTATTTGAAATTTTGGACCACATAAAACTTAAGAGAACAAAGGAAAAGACAAGGATTTCCTTATTCCTATAAGAATCTTAATTTAGTCATATGGTTCTTACTAACATGTCATATACCCAGAAATATTCTCACGGATAATATACACAATTATCCGGTTTCATAGCATAACAACATTGCCTCTCTTGTTCGCATAGTCCTAGTTTTTCTAGGTTTACTGAATTTTTGAACTTGTTTTCTTCTTCTTCTTCTTCTTTTTTAGCCCTAATTGAGATCTCTTATATACTTTCTATTTACTTGGTTGCACCCCCTTCTCAAAGTGAGGAAACAATAATAAACATATCAAAAGCAAAACATTAATGACAACATTACTCTTAATTACTTCACAAATTTCCTTTTTCATAATTAATATTTCATGAAATCCTCGCAACATTCCCACATAAGTCGCAGCTTAATTAAACTGTTTCAAGAAAACAGTAGTACGATGCAAAAAAGCAACAAAATATGACAGGCTAAACAGACAAGATGAACCACCCCACCAACCAGACATGCATACGGGCTACTCAGCTCTGCCGCAACGAGATCGGATTGGAATGAGTGATAGAGAGAATCCATTACCACCCATTCATCTCGAGCCACGACAAGCCGTTTACAATTCCAAGAATTGTACAACATCAATATTTTAATAGTATCCCTTTTTTTTCATTATTTAAGTAAAACATAAACAGCTTTATTACTTCCATTGACGTGGGGTCTTCTTAGCTCTCAATCTTTCAATGATCTTAGAAATAAACAGTTTAAAAGATACTGTTAAGCCAAAGAGATGGGCTAAAACTACTGTCCTTGTTTAAGATCAAAGTGCCAAACTTGTTCTATCAATTTACAGTGAAAATATAATCACAAGACACGTACGAAGAGAGAGAGAGAGAGAGAGAGACCTTGAGCTGGAGTACTCGAAGAGCTTTCCAGTAGAAGAAAATATGATAACAGCAACATCAGCATCACAAAGCACAGAGAGCTCTTCAGCTTTCTTAAAAAGCCCTCTTCGTCGCTTGGAGAAAGTGACTTGCCTGGCGGTGGCGTTGTCAATCTTCTTGATCTGAATCTTCTCCCTCGCCATGGACGATCTCGACGGTAAGAATCTTGTTGTTTTGAACCTATATCCAAAACAAAAAGGTAAGTATCTTCTTGTTTTTAGTTTCTCAAGGGCAGGGAATAAACCAGGATATAATCAACAAAACCCACCCACAAAAAAGGCAAAGGTAGTTGCTATATATGGAGCTTGTGTGAGGCAAAAGCAAAGAGCTTAAGAGAGAGACAGGGTCACTGCGAAAAATGGCGGCATTTTGCCAAATTTAGCTAAGAATCTCAGCAGAAACCCTAGTTAGAGAGAGAAAAAAAGAGAAAGAGACCCATCTCAGATCCAGGCAGAGAATGCTAGAAATTCCAGCCAATTAGAGAGCGTGGAACGTGCAGAAGAAGATGGAGTAGCGGATTGGTGGTGAGGAAATTTTAGGCCAAGACTTACCGGTTTGGGTTGGCGTTGGTTTTGGTGCTGTTCGGTCTGGAAGAGTAAAAGCTTTGAAAAGTCACCAATGTGGGAGAGAGAGAGAGAGAGGAGAGGGAATGTATGATATGTGAAAAATGAAAGAGCCTTTTTCTGGTGAAGCACGTCTTCGGTCTTTTTCAATTCCTTGACTTTTTCTTTGCTGTAAAAGGCCAAGAAGGAATTTGCATTAGAAATTACGGAAGAGAAGGGCGGGAGTGGTATTTGCATAATTTGAGGGCCTTCTCTGACACTTTTTAATATTTTCAATAAAGTAATGCTAAAAAGTATAAACTACATTTACCATTTTAGAATGCTGACCTAATACTTCTAGTCAATTTTTTTTTAAAAAAAAAAAAATTGGTTGAAAAGGGATAATAGTAAAAAACAAATTTGAATTATAACCTTTATTTTAAAGAGTAATGTTACATTTTTAAATTTTTTTTTCAACTTTATCTAATTCTGTATATGTGATTTTTTTTAAAGAATTTATTTGTGTATTTGTGAAGCTCATCTTTGTTCACATATACAAAATTGGATAAAGTTGAATAAAAAAATTAAAAATGTATTATTACTCTATTTTAAATTTCTCACGAAACTTTTTTTCTTTTTTGTCTCATTTGAGTATTTAGCTTTTAACATAGAAAAATGATAGTTGCGGTCACAATTTAATCATGGCTATTACGCGTTGATGTGTCGATATAACATGACACTAGTATATCAATCGAGAAAAAAATTATCCAATTACTTTCATGCATGACTGGCCACCCTATTAAGGGCAAAGGAGTGACTAATTTTTTTGCTAAACTTTTAAGAATAGTTGTACCACTCTTAGAGTTATTGAAAAAGTTACGACCATCTTCAACTAGTGAGATTTGTTGCTCATAGCTATTAGATATGGTGATCACGACTACCCCACATGCTGGTTGGAAGTAGCATCAATTAGGAAAAAGTTTGTGCTTTTCTGTTTTTTAATTGATATAGCAGTGCAATCGGTATAATTACTCTTTCAAATATGAATCATTTTCAAGATAGTATTGAGAATATTATACCGTACATTCCTCATATTCTACAAGATTTTGAGATGAGAAAAAAAAAAAGATTTCCTAATGCTTGTGGTATGGCCCAAATTATAAAAATAAAATAAAATAAAAAATTAAAAAATTAAAAAATTAAAAGTTTATTAAAGCTCTAACAAAATGTGATTAGCACATGAAACATGAGTATGTTATTTATTCAACAGTACGTGGGACCACTCCAAAGACTTATAGCTATTACCTGGATGCACCTCTAGTCTCTAGAGCAACATAATTGTGCTACATAAAATATTTGTTGAAATGTAATAAATTAAGATATATTTGGTTCCATTCTTGAATTTAATATCTGTGGATAGGGACACAATCATATACCGTGAGAATAATTTTTCTCACTAAAATTTGGAAAATTTTTGAACTTCATATCAAATAGTTCAAGTATTTATAAACTTTTAATATTTAGCCACTAATAACTATCAGAGTTCTTTAAACAAATTAATTATGCTTACAAATTTTTAAAATATCCAAGTAAATAAAATGGAATAAATACTTTTAAATTTTGAGTTTACTTGTCTGTTCATAAAACACAATCATAAATCCCAAGGTCCAAATCTTCTTCCCATAGTAATCAAAAAGTAATAAATGAGACTATTAAGGAGAGGAGATTTATGTACATTAATTTCTGATCATTAATCTCCTGTCATTATATTCTTGGAAGAATTGGGATTAGGCTATACTTTAAAGAATACGATCCTCTTCAATTTAATTGAAATATAAATTGATTATTTTATGAT